>CAUDMG010003118.1:2247500-2420000 GCA_958450375.1 Homarus gammarus
GACGACAAAAATCGGACAGAGGGGAGAGTTCCGTGTTAACAGTTTCAAGAAAAGTGAGTAGTTTTGGTCACTGGTAAAGGATACAGGAAAGTTTCTATAGAGTTTTGTTTTTATGTACTTGAGCACTACAGAACACGGATATAGTGAAGAACACGGCTAGAGAGCTGAGAAGAACACTGCTTTATAACTCTGCAGAACACGACGGCTATAGAACAGTGAGGAACACGGCTATATAACACTGAAGAACACTCCTAACAGAACAGAGTCCTTCAGTCCTAGAGTCCTTTAGTTCTAGAGTCCTTCAGTTCTAGAGTCCTTCAGTCCTAGAGTCCTTCAGCCTTAAGAGACCTTCAACCTTAAGAGTCCTTCAACCTTAAGAGTCCTTAAACCTTAAGGGTCCTTCAGCCTTAAGAGTCCTTCGGGGTTACATTCCTTAATTCCTGGAATCTTACTGTAGAATCCTGAAGTCCTAGAACTATCCACTCAACAATCCTTCAATTCTACAGGAGGAGAGAGAGAGAGAGAGAGAGAGAGAGAAGGGGGGGAGGTGACATCCTTGCCTTTGAATTCTACAGCCCCTCTATTGTTCTAGGAGTCCTACACATAGAGAGACAGAGAGAGATATATGACATCCTAGCCTTTGAATCCTACAAACCCCTTTCAGTGTTCTGGGAGTCCTACAGTCAACAACTCCTTTTGACCTCTCACAGGAAGGCGTGGGCGCGCTATTGCCAGGGAGGCGAAGCAACACACACAGTTAAAGCAGAAGAGAGACGCCTCATCTTAGTGGGTGGGAAGGTGTTGTTGACCTTTGAAGCACTGGAAGTTATTGAACACACTCTGGCCTCCAATATATTGTGTCCCTGCCAGGCTCACTGTCCTCTGGTCGACTGTTGAGGTGGGGCTATGTTGGTTGATTGTTGAGGTGGGGCTATGTTGGTTGATTGTTGAGGTGGGGCTATGTTGGTTGACTGTTGAGGGCTATGTTGGTTGACTGTTGAGGGCTATGTTGGTTGACTGTTGAGGGCTATGTTGGTTGATTGTTGAGGGCTATGTTGGTTGATTGTTGAGGGCTATGTTGGTTGATTGTTGAGGTGGGGCTATGTTGGTTGACTGTTGAGGGCTATGTTGGTTGATTGTTGAGGGGCGGCTATGCTGGTCGACTTCCCTGTGTGTGTGTGTGTGTGTGTGTCATACGCTGAGCAAGTTAGTAATCTGATGACACTAAAATAGGACGTGTAATTAAATCTGACGAGGACTCTGCAAAACTACAGGAAGATCTAAACAAATTTTTCGAATGGTCGGAAAAATGGCAGATGAAATTCAATGTGGACAAATGTAAAGTACTCAGTATAGGAGACGTAAACAGGGAAACCAGTTACCAGATGAACAACGATGCCATTGTGGAATCCGACTGCGAGAGAGATTTAGGAGTAATGATAAGTAGGAATCTTAAGCCAAGTAAACAATGTGTTTTTGCTCGTAACAAGGCTAATAAAGTACTTGGGTTCATACAAAGGAGTGTTAGTTACAAGACTAGCGAGGTCATCTTAAAATTATATCTAGCGCTTGTGAGACCTCACCTGGATTACGCAGTTCAGTTCTGGTCACCGTATTACAGAATAGATATAGAATCATTGGAAAGAATCCAGAAGAGAATGACAAGACTAATCCCGGGCATTAGGAACCTTGAATACAGAGACAGGTTAACACATCTTAATTTGCACTCCCTCGAGAGACGTAGAGTGAGGGGCGACATGATAGAGGTGTATAAATGGAAGTCAGGGTTAAACAAAGGGGACATTACGAAGGTACTCAAGCTATCCAACCAGGAGCGAACTCGTAACAATGGTTTTAAATTAGACAAATTTAGATTTAGGCGCGAGATAGGTCAACACTGATTTGGAAACAGAGTAGTGGACGAATGGAACAAGTTACCAAATATCATCATTAACTCGAATACGCTGGATAGCTTCAAACATAGGTTGGATGCTTATATGAGCAATAGGGGTTGGGTATAAACGGGACTGCCCAGTATGGGTCAATAGGCCCGCTGCAGTTTCCTCCATTCTTATGTTCTTATGCCACACACTCTCTCTCTCTCTCTCTCTCTCTCTCTCTCTCTCTCTCTGTCACCCACACACTACACTAATGTTTATCTTCAACTACCCTGAGGCACCAATCTTGAGGACGTCACCCCACCTCCTCACCTCACCCCGCACCTCACCCCCCCTCCCTCACCCCTCACCCCCTCACCTCTCCCCCACAATCACTAAAGGAAAATATCCCCTCAATATATTTCCAGTATCTATATATTTATTCTTCTCATATAAACGTAATGAATTTGTCACTGATATAAACTTTTATTAAGAAACAAAATATAGAAATTATATAGAAAGGTGACCTTAGTAAATTCATTAAGGCACATGTAACCTAACCTAACCTAACCTAACCCGACCTGAATGAACCTAATCGGATACGGGCTTGGTACCAGAGCCGACCAAAACATAACAGAAAACTTTACACAAATAAACAGAATTGCAATTAAGAAACGCGTCTTAAACAGGAACTATTCAGAACTAGACACACCCACACACATACACACACCCACCCACACACACACACACACACACACACGAGAGAATTGGTCAAGTCTGCCATGTGTACACACTGTGATTGTCCACAGAGCCGTTCATGAGGAAAGATCCAATGGCAGATGGGAGGTCAGGACATAGTGATTCTCCACAGACAGACAGACAGGCAGAAAGACAGACAGACTTAATTTTAACAAGATAAGTTAGCGTCCTCGGCAAATTTCTTGAAAACATTAATCAGGAAAGAAAACAATTACCAGACACACATAATAGAGAAGTCAGGTCAGCATAATAAGGACATACCAGTTTCACTAGGTCAGGTCAGCTACGCAAGGTCAAGTCAGCATAAAAAGGTCAAGTCAGCTACGCAAGGTCAGGTAAGCTATGCAAGGTCACGTCAGCTTCGCAAGGTCAGGTCAGCTATGCAAGGTCAAGTCAGCATAAAAAGGTCAAGTCAGCTACGCAAGGTCAGATTAGTATAAGAAAGTCAGGTCAAAATAACAAGCTCAGTTCACCAAAACAATCAGATCAGGTCAGCATGTTGTTCTCCATTCTGTTCTGTCCTGCCCTTCATTCTTCCTCCTCCTATTCTTCTTCTATCTTGTTCTTCGTTCTTCTTCTTCCTCCTCCTATTTTGTCTAGCTTTTAATTGTTGCTTTTCTTCCTCTTCTTATTCTTCTTCTTGTTTCACTCTTTATCCTTCTCTTCTTCTCCTTTCTATTCAAATGATTCTTGGTCGTCGCCTGTGATCAGTTACAGCAAGACACAGAGGAGGGAGGAGGAAGGAAGGGAGGAGGAAGAGAAGGGAGGAGGAGAAGGGAGGGAGAGAGAGAAGGGAGGAGAGAAGGAGGGTTGAGAAGGGGGAGGGAGAGAGGTAGAGGGAGAGAGGCTAGAGAAAAGGGAGAGGGGGAGCGAGAGATGGGGATAGGAGGGATAAAAGGGGGATGGGGGAGAGGTTAAAGAAAGGGGGGGAGAGGGAGCAAGAGAGAGAGAGAGGGGGGAGAGAGACAGACAAGGCAGGTAGGCAACAAGAGGAGTAAGACAGCATCACCTCGGTTCTTTCATCTCCTCACTTCACACACACACACACACACACACACATGGCTGGTATCTTTGGGCATTTCTTCTCACGTAAACTTTCACCATCAATACACATTTTACCTGCACGTTCCCCTTGTAATTAGTGAATCGAAAGATAATCACACCTGAGTCACCTGGGTGTTTAGTGTTAGTATGACAAATATCTAAGAGTATGATGAGGAAATATAGTTGTGTTGAGAGGTAAGTGAATATGATGCTCCTGAAAGTATTGTGCGTGCTGTAGGTCCTAAAGTTGTAATTATCTACGAAAATGATTCTTATTGGCTGCTGTCATAGGAGAGAATTGTACAGTTCCCTTCACTTGTGCGTTTACAGGGGCTCGTCAGGTTTTGTGTAGTGTGGCAGAGTTGTGTTTGTTTACATTCAACAGAAGGAAACTCACAATAGTAAACATACTATGTAATCAAAGTAAAACAATATTAAAACAAATATCTCAATAATAATGATTTATGGAATGTTTATATGACGAGCCCCTGTAAACGCACAAGTGAAGGGGTCTGTATCTCTGTATCAGTTATTGGGTGACCGAATGACTACCGTAACTTTCTGGAGATTGGAATGACTCTGTGGAGAAAGATGAGACCAGTGTGTGTGATAAGGTTCACTCCTGACCTAACTTTTGAGGACATCCAATAAGACCATACTAATATTTGGGACAACACGGGATATCGTTTCTACTGTTGTGACCACAGAATGATGATAATGTGTGTGTGTGTGTGTGTGTGTGTGTGTGTGTGTCAAGCAAATAACGTACAGGCAAAATATCGCCCTGGCTTCCGGTAGCAGCTTGCAATATCGCCTAAATGCGTGGAGTAGTAAACGATACCGCTCAGGCGTGAGGGCCAAGCGATCGATACAGGCCAAGGGGGGGGGCGTAGGAACTGGGACGTTACCGAGAAGTTACTTTCCAAACATATGGTGATACCTGGAGACGTAGGATAATCATTTAGGGGTGACTAGTCTCCCTTTAGGTCCCCTCCATATTGACACAGGACGAGGGAAAGCTTTTATTACGTGTTATCGGAACGAATTGGGAAGTGGATGAGATAACTGAAACCAGAAGAGGGAGTGGATGATGAGTCAGTCACGGAGGTCAGAAGAGGGAGTGGATGATGAGTCAGCCACGGAGGTCAGAAGAGGGAGTGGATGATGAGTCAGCCACGGAAGTCAGAAGAGGGAGTGGATGATGAGTCAGTCACGGAGGTCAGAAGAGGGAGTGGATGATGAGTCAGCCACGAAGGTCAGAAGAGGGAGTGGATGATGAGTCAGTCACGGAGGTAAGACTGATTCAGCTGGGTTTGTTTACCTCGTCCTCTTTCTTCGATTACTTCAGATTCGCTTCAGTTCTCCCTTTATATCTAGGTGATGGAAATTCTTGTAGTTGTTGACAGTGAAGGTGAATGCGTTCATGAGTTAACATTAGGTCTTTGAAGTGTTTGTCTGTGTACTTGTTTGAACACAACTAATGAACTGAACTACACGTCACTAGAAAAAAAATAAACAGTTAATGATGATCGGTAAATAAGTATAAATTTAACATCTATACAATTTTTAACAACCCCTGAAGGTATAGGGCATAAAATCATCACTATGAGGTAATGTTTTCTAATTCACATGAAGGCTCTCTATAAAGGTTCTGGTGAAGTCATTTTTACCATTCCTAGATGTTGCTTTCATAACTGCAGGGGTCACAGTCTTGTATCAGTCAGTAGTGAGATCATTGAGGATTCTCTTGGTTTTGCATACAGAGTTTACTTGTGTCGACGAACTGTACTATATCTCCCGCCCAACACTAATTTATGAGGACTAAGTTAACCTAATTCTACCTTTATACAACCTAAGCCAGTCTAACCAAACCCATATACAGACTTAAACTAAACTAAACTAACCTAACCTAACCTAACCTCACCTCACCTAACCTCACCTCACCTCACCTAACCTAACCTAACCTCACCTAACCTAACCAAACCTAATTTAACTCACCCTTAACACATCCTAATATATCCCAACTAACTTCCGAGTTCGGACCGGATCCGAGCTCAGTCTGGGTTAATGTTTGGGTTCGGGTTCAACTATGGGTCCGAAAAACAGTGTTTGGAAGAGGAGCGAAAACTTGTAGTGAAAATTTTATTAACACAAAGGGGTGTGTGTGTGTGTGTGTGTGTGTGCCGTATTACGTCAGGCGGATAGTTAACGAAAATACCTGACATGTAATTAACCCAGTTCCTGATTAATTAACCGCATGAATAATCCACCTAGGGCATTAGTGGCAGCCCTGACACACACACACACACACACAACAGGTACAGCAGCAGTGACACGATATGCAGCATTCACCTTTAGGGAACAGCAACCTACCACCAACCCACCTCATCACCACTTTCAGTTACTACATCACCACCACCATCATCACCAATACTATACTACCACCAGCAGGTCACACACACACACACACACACACAAGGTTCACCACTGACCACCACTGACCTTTTGTAAACTCAACTATATATACTGTACCACCTATAATCCTTAATACATTTGTTTAATTGAGAGACAGCACTAAAGGTACAGGCACTATACATATACAGGCAACATACAAGTACAGATACAGACACTATAAAATTACAAGTACAAAAAAATCGAATAGTGACAACATACGCATAAGAAATATGGATCAGTGTATATTATTATTACGACGTTATTACCCTGTACACTGAGTAGAGGTAAATATTTATTCCATTCGGGTTGTATCGCCAAATCAATACAAAAATAAAAATATTGAAGTATCTTATCAACATTTTGCCATAGGAAGTCTGAAATATATATATAATTATCAACATTTTGCTATTGGAAGTCTGAAATATATATAATTGTCAACATTTTGCTATAGGAAGTCTGAAATATGTATAATTTACTTTCATTTCTATATAATACATTTATATATGCATTATCTATATGTAGTTTCCAAATATAACTAATTTTTATATATTTCTACAGGTAGTTTTTTCATAAATATTACTGCCATATGTAGTTTCTTTATGTAGTTTTAATTTAACGTGATACACTGATTCTGATGTTGTTATGTAAATGTTAAATCTTATTTTTTTAGTGATGTTATTAACCTGTGTGTATATTTTATTTACCTGTTCATCGCTTAATGTTAGTAGCAGAGAGGAGGTCAGTGCTCAGTGAATGGTAGTCGCTCTTTAACCTCTGTGTGTGTGTGTGTGTGTGTAGACTGAAGACTGACAAACGTAAGTATATAAAAATTTCCCAAACCACAAAACAACAACAACAATAATAAGTTGTCAAAAACCTATCAAATTAACAAAAAATTAACATCATTAAATATTTCCATTAATTTCTTACATATTTCTCTCTACCTTCTGACGTCGATCACCCCCCCCCCCCCAAACCTAACCTAACCAAGGTCTTATTTTTCAATGCCTTATCGTACCTGGTAATAAACAGTAACAAGAGGTCTTTAAACACCCTGTCTTGTAACACGGTCAATTCACAGGAGTCGGGCACCTCAATATAGGGGGTCATATCCCCTTGAAATTGTACCGTAAAAATTATATTCACCTAATGTTTAGAGTAAGGGAGAGAATGGAAGAGAATGAGAGAGATAGAGGAGAAAAGAGAGAATGGAAGAGAATGAGAGAGATAGAGGAGAAAAAAGAGAATGGATGAGAATGAGAGAGATAGAGAGACAGAGATGGATAGAGAAACTGTGAGAAAGATGGAAATGGGAATGGGGAAGAAAGAAGGGGATGAGAAAGAAAGGAAAGAGACAACCAAACAGATAATTACATAGAAAATGAAGGAAGGGTAGAGAGAGAGAGAGAGAGAGAGAGAGAGAGAGAGAGAGAGAGAGAGAGAGAGAGAGAGGAAATAAAAGAAAAGGATGTAATTAAACAGAGAAGCGGGATAAGAAAGAAAGAAAGAAAGAAATAAAGACAGAAAGAAAGAAAGAAACAGCTTTTTTTTTCCAAGTTTCAGATAGCAGACCATAGCAGCCGAAGCCACGTCCAATAGAGATGGAACGACAGCACCTGTATCCAACCACAGGAAACACGATGAAGCAATGGGTGTTCGATTCTGGACACCCATTTAAAACACACTGAAAACACGTATCAAACATGAAACAAACAATACGTTAAAACAAAAACACAACTCGTATAAAACAAACACAACTCGTATAAAACATAAACACAACACGTATAAAACATAAATACAACTCGTATAAAACAAAAAACACGTATTAAACAAACCCAACACGTATAAAACACAAACACGTATAAAAACACGTATAAAACACCAATAAAACACGTATAAAAACACGTATAACCCCCCATAAAGCGCTTCAATCATCAGAACACTTGTATACAGCTTTAAGGCATTCACCAGAAGATCTCGTGTTTACATAAGCGGGTCATTCATAGCCATGCGCCTCCTGTAAATATATCTCGTAAATTCGTAAAACACGGTAGAAATTTACGCCACTCGGCTTTTAAAACTCGTAAAAGTCAGAATATAAGACATATCTCTCCGGTATGATCTGACATGATCTCACGGGATACATGTCAATAAAAGCGGCAAAAAGAGAGGATTATTGCAGTGTTGTCTTGGAAAATTACGATTCTCTATTGCTCTGAAGGTTAGATTAGGTTAGGTTAGGTTAGGTTAGGTAAATATCAAAGCAATTTTTTTTTTTTTTTTTGTATAGGATTACGATTGAAAGACCTTCAAAACTAACTCAGTTTCATAAGTTCTGATCCTCTGTTTATTTAAGACACTTTCTTCAAGTCCTTCAGCAAGTCCTATACTTATACTAACACGTATGGACTCTAGACATCTCCTACAGGTACGTTCTATACAGTACAGGTAACTTATGTACATATGTTCGTGTCAATTTACTCCCAAAAGACTAATTAGAGCGTGTGCGTGTGTGCTCTCTTTTTTTCTTGTGTGTGTGTGTGTGTGTGTGTGTGTGTGCAAATAAAGGTAAGGAGAGACAGGTATGTGGGTCTTTGTTCCTGATCCATTGCTCATTGTTACTCCTATGTGTAAATTAAATAAACAAATAAAAAAAAATTAGCATTAGATGTGTCCTTCTATCCCTCACATATATCCCACCTTGATGATTAAGTCAGGGTCAGCAAGTGTCCCCTATCCCTCACATGTAAGTTTTATATGTACGTCCATGTGAGCGTGTGTTTAAATAAGTACATGACGCACCGACATACCTAATGTTTTTATGTGTACGTTTGACACACACACACACACACACACACACAAAGGTGAAGGGTTAAAGGTAATATTTACACGGTACATGAAGCCAAGGGTCACAGGCAACAGTGTGTAGGGGCGGTGAAGCGACTGACACAAAAATACCGTCAACCCTCAGTGTTCGGTTACATGAATAGACCTTAAACTAAACACTTTTCTCAGTCACCGAGAGATTAGGTACCCCCCTAAATCTAATCTAATCTAATCTAACGAAACATAACCTAACCTAACTCCTCCAGGCACCATCAGGGTGTTTAATCATCAGGTAAAATGAGCTAGGAGGAGGCGCCTAATCTTCAGGAATCGACATCAACGAGATACAGAGTTCCCTTCACTTGTGCGTTTACAGGGGCTCGTCAGGTTTTGTGCAGTGTGGCAGCGTTGTGTTTGTTTACATTCGACAGAAGGAAACTCACAATAGTAAACATACTATGGAACCAAATTAAAACAATATTAAAAGAAATATCTCAATGTAATTTGTGGAATGCTTATATGACGAGCCCCTGTAAACGCACTAGTGAAGGGGACTGTGTGTATCATCGCCATTCTAAATCCCATAAGAGACGTGTTCTACTCTCGTGTCCTTCTTTAAACTCCCCATCTGGTTCACCACCGATTATCACAGACGAAAGACAATTAAAAGTAGAACAAAGATAAACACAATTTAAGACCTCAAGAAAAAAGAAAGTTCACTCAATAAGTCACTAACAAGAGGAACGTTCTCTCTCCACCTGTCTGCTGTCAATTTAATCGATTGCCGGAAGGTAAACACAAAGGTATAATTGAGAAGGAGAAGTGGGGAGGAGGAGGAGGAGGAGGAGGAGGAGGAGGAGGAGGAGGAGGGGGAAAGGAAGAAGAGGAGGATAAGAGAGTAGTGAGTGGGTCAGTAGGTGAGTCAGACATAAAGGTGGGTGACCACACCTGTTGTTGGCCAGCTGCCCGCCTCTCTTTTGGAGGACTCGGAGGGATGGACCACATTGATTTTGTTGTAGATTCTTGTCTCGCCCTCCAGGTAGAGTATTGGAAAGGGCTTTATCTTCTTCCTTCCTTCTCCCTTTCTCCTTCCTTCCTTCTCCATTGCTTCTTCCTTCATTCTCCCGTTCTTCCTTCTCATCCTCACCTCCTTCCCTTCCTCCCTTCCACTTCCATCCTTTCCTCCCTTCGTCTTTCCTTCCTCTCTTCCTCCTCCTCCCCCTCCTCCTCACTTTTTCTGTGGCCTCTCCCACTTCCTCCAATTCCTCCTCTTCTTCTTCTCTAGTCTCTTCCACATCCTCCCCATCCTCCTTCCTTCTCCTCCTCCTCCTCCTGGGACTAGTACCTTGCCGATGTCTTCCTCATTGTGTCGCTGTCTCTTAATTTGTCTGTCTCTCAGTCTGTCTATCAGTCTGTCCTGTGTCTGTCTGTCTGTCTGTCTGTCTGTCAATCTCCTCCTGATTATTTTTCTTTTTATTTTATTCCTATCTCTCATTTTCCACCTTCGCAGCGTCGTATTTTTTCCCTCTCTCTTCTTCCTTCTCCCCCCTCCTCCCTCCCTATCCCATTACTCTCGCTAAGATCTCTCACTATTGCCTTTTCCTTCTACCTTTCCACTATCCAAACCTCTCCTTCCTGTCTCTCTCATTCCACCACTCTCACCAAACTCTCCCTCCCCGCCTTTCCACCTTCCACCACACTCTCTAACCTTTCCCACCAACCCTACCACCTCTTCCGACTCTCTCTTCCCTTCCACCCTAAGTCACAGCCCAGACATAGATTCTACGACCATTGTAGTGTGTGTCAGTCGATGTCGTAGCTGTCAACGCCGATGTACTGTGTCAAGTGAGCCAAGGCAGTGATAAAACCCGTTCAGGAAGGTAACACATTATATTGGCTTGAGGTGACAGGTGTGTATCCATGGTAGGGAATGCTGGCAGGGTGGCTTAGGGGGGGGGGGGGCGGAGTCCTTTAGCCTGAGGTGTTGTAATGTACTTGATGAACAAATAGATAAGATGTTGATTTAATTAATTCATAAGTAGCCTCTCTCTCTCTCTCTCTCTCTCTCTGTCCCTGCTCTTACAAATACTTACTAGAATACCCATACGTACATATATAATCAGATTCTTGCTACACACACATACACACACACACACACACACACACTTACTATAAAAAGATTGACCAATTTTTCGCGGCGAAACATTCAATACAAATATAATGGTACCCGGCCGATGTGTGTGTGTGTGTGTGTAAAACATGTGTACATCATAGCATGTGTACACTATAGTGTGTTTGTACATTATAGTGTGTGTGTGTGTGTGTGTGTGTGTGTGTGTACATTATAGTGTGTGTACAGTAAATTAGCTCCTGGAAGCCTTACACACTATATTAATCAGTTTCTCACTAATAAATGGGAAGGTTAGGTTAGGGTAAGCCATTTTAACACCCAAAATAGGTTAGGTTAGGTTAGGTTAGGTTAGGTTAGGTCAGGTTAATTTTAAGACCCGAAAAATAATATTCCATTCAAGAACTTTTTCCTGTTAGTTATTAATGAACAATAACATTCTTTAAAGTAGTTTTTCACTGAAGGATAAACACACGAACGCCAGTCTTCAAGTTATTCATTCAAAACTAAATTTACCCTGAAGGTTGTACGCAAAAGACGCCTTAATTACGCTTCAAGGCGCAATAACATCCTTTGAAGGAAGTTTTATTTGCCTTGAAGGACATACAGAAACAAGAACCATTAACTAAAGGGAACATATTTTTTTAATTACCAAAGAGCAACAACAACAACAGCCTTTAGGATATATACAAAAGCATGTCCTCTTTCTCTTTCACCCCACCCCCCACGCCCACACACCCACACCCACCCACACACCTAAAATCCCAGAGAAAGATTCAGGCGGGAACATTATGTTTTTCAATGGACCTTTTCCTTCAGTGGCAGGTAAAACATTTTATGCAGGACACGGGACCCTGGAGGAGTGGCCAGCGTGTGTCAGCCTCCAACCACAGCGAGAAGAAATGAATAGCGTTCTACAGGTGGTGGTGGTGGTGGTGGAACCGGGGAAGTGTATGTGTGTGTGTTTTGTGTGTGTGTGTGTGTTGGATATTAACTGTTTACGTGAGTGTGTAAGACAGACAGACAGACAGACAGACCCACTTACTATGGATCTCAATACTAACAATAACAAAAGCATAAATGAAGCCACAGACCAAAGACCCTTGTCACACACACCTGAGACACTGAACAGGTAACAACGAGTCACTACACTAATCTTCCCATAGAGGATAACATTGGGATTCATTATCTCATCTGAACACGAGATTCGAACCAAAGTGAAACATTATTACATTATATTACTATTACACTCTGCAAATTTTGTCGTATTGTTATTTTTATACATTTTGGGGGTTACTTTTTTCGATTAAATTTGAGATTTTTGTCCAATTTGGATTTTTTAGTTTGCTACAATCCTCATAATTTCACTCTGGCACACACACACACACACACACAGACACACGCACACACCTGTATAAATCCGCCGTTCCTCACACAAAAAATCACCTAAAGCACAACACTACTGAAATTTTAAATCGCCACAAATTTAATTCCCCAAAGATAGATCTTCTCTGACATATTGTGATATATTTCGCATCGTAATATTATATTCCTTTTCTTGGGCAGAATCGTAGCGGGGAAAAAATAACGTGAAATACGACTTATAAAAATTTGTGTGTATCCATCCGCACGACTCCTACCGGCACAACAGGTGAAACACACACACATACACACACACACACAGTTGACGAGTAGTAAATACTTTCCAATTTTTTATCATCGCAATACAGACCATTTAGACAAGCTGTAGTAATCATTTTCATGTAATTTTCTATCTGATAAGGAATGTATTTTATTTTTATAGCTATGTAGAGAGATAAAGAGAGAAGGAGTATGGTGTCGAAATATATCTCATGAAATATAGTGAGAAGGTATTGTTGTGGCACCATATAAGAGACAATTACTAAGATCGATGATGGAGACTTGTGCCAGTAAATAATGTATGGCCAGCAGCGACCACCACACCCACTCACTACTGCTGCGGCTGCTCCCTCCTACTGCCACTACTGCTCCCTCCTCCTACTGCCACTACTGCTCCCTCCTCCTCCTACTGCCACTACTGCTCCCTCCTCCTCCTACTGCCATTACTGCTCCCTCCTCCTCCTACTGCCACTACTGCTCCCTCCTCCTACTGCTGCCACTACTGCTCCCTCCTCCTACTGCTGCCAATACTGCTCCCTCCTCCTACTGCTGCCACTACTGCTCCCTCCTCCTACTGCTGCCACTACTGCTCCCTCCTCCTACTGCTGCCACTACTGCTCCCTCCTCCTCCTGCTGCCACTACTGCTCCCTCCTCCTCCTGCTGCCACTACTGCTCCCTCCTCCTCCTGCTGCCACTACTGCTCCCTCCTCCTACTGCCACTACTGCTCCCTCCTCCTACTGCTGCCACTACTGCTCCCTCCTCCTACTGCTGCCACTACTGCTCCCTCCTCCTCCTACTGCCACTACTGCTCCCTCCTCCTCCTACTGCCACTACTGCTCCCTCCTCCTACTGCTGCCACTACTGCTCCCTCCTCCTCCTACTGCCACTACTGCTCCCTCCTCCTACTGCTGCCACTACTGCTCCCTCCTCCTCCTACTGCTGCCACTACTGCTCCCTCCTCCTACTGCCAATACTGCTCCCTCCTCCTACTGCTGTCTCCCAATACTACAAATTTTCCCTCCTTCTGCTATTGCAACGACCACCATACCCACCAATTGCTGCCCCTTCTTCCCCTCCTTCTTCCCCTCTCCTTCTTCTTCCTCCTCCTCCTCATTCCTCTCTCCTTCTTCTTCCTCCTCCTCCTCATTCCCCTCTCCTTCTTCTTCCTCCTCCTTATCCCCCCCCTTTCCTGATGCTGCAAGGTCCGCCCCTTCCCGCCCTTCCACCATTTACTGCTGTGCCTCCCCCTGCTACTTCCTCCTCCTCTGCTACAGGTAAGGTCACCTGTACACCACCACCTGTATGTAGCAAATCATTTATGTAGAATAGAGAAATTGTTCCCATAACCCCCCCTCCCTTGGCTTAGCCCCGTCAGCCCCCTTCCGTTAACCCCGTCAGCCCCTTCCGTTAGCCCCGTCAGTCCCCTTCCGTTAACCCCATCAGCCTCTTCCGTCAGCCCCCTTCCGTTAACCTCGTCAGACCCCTTCCGTTAGCCCCATTAGCCCCCTTCCGTGGTCCCTTTACCCCCCCCCCCTTCCGCTAGCCACGTCAGCCCCGTTTATAGCCCCACTAGCCACGTCCGTTGTCCCCATATTCTTCCCCCACCTCAACTCTCCCCTCATCTCCCACCTACCCCCCTTTTCTTCCACACTTACCCCCCCTTTTCTTTCCCTCCTACCCCACCCTTTCTTCTCCCACCTACCCCCCTTTTCTTCCCCACTTACCCCCCTTTTCTTTCCCCACACTTACCCCCCCTTTTCTTCCCCCCCTACCCCCCCTTTTCTTCCCCCCCTACCCCACCCTTTCTTCCCTCTACCCCACCCTTTCTTCCCCCACCCCCTTCTCAACTCCAAGGTCACTTTACATCAATAGCCACCCATCCAAGCCCTATTTTATCACTTCAAAGATAATGGAGAAACAGGTAATGGGACAAGAAAGAAAGAAAGAAAGACAGAAAGAAAGAAAGAAAGAAAGAGAAGGGAAATATGGGAGACTAGAAAGTAAAGGAAGGGGAAAAATAAGAGAGAGAGAGAGAGAGAGAGAGAGAGAGAGAGAGAGAGAGAGAGAGAGAGATAATTGACGGAGGAGAGAAAGAACAAGGAAAATAAAAGGCGAAAGGTTAAAAATGGGGGAGGTGGGAAATGAAAGAAACAAAGAAGAGAAGTAGGAAGCGCGAGTAACAAAGAGGGACAAAGAGAGAAAGAGAATTAGAAAGAGAAAGAGCAATAGTAACTTAAGAATAACTATAAAGGCACCATTTTTTTTTGGCTAGTGTGTGTGTGTGTGTGTGTGCCTCAGGTGATTGTGTTAATTAAGCACCTGGCAGTTGGCGATAATGACTTCTCAGGTATTCCACAGTCGATACTCTAGGATGACAAGGACGGGGTTCTGTGGCTGGCTTGTAAAATGAAACTCAGTACCGTACTACCACGCCTCTCCTTAACCTATTATAACCCATTGGTAGTGAAGTTCTTTGTAACTGGAGCCCATTAGAAGAGAGGGCTCCCATTGGTATTGAGGTTTATTATGACAGGAACCCATTAGAAGAGGGTCCCATTAGGATCGTGGCCCATTATAATTGAGACACCACTGGTACTGGGACCTATTACAGCTGGGACATACAACAGTTGGGATTCCCTTGGAAATAAACCCATTAGAACTGGGACCTATTAGAACTAGGATACCCTTTTAATGATACCCATTAGCTCTCGCACCCATTAGGACTAAAACCTATTTCACCCATCAACCAAAAAATTCACATTCGTCTTAGTTCCAAATTTTCAAAGAATCACATCTCAAATATTTCCCCTTAAACTGAAAAAAAAAATCCAATCCATTTACTCGAGTCTCTGTACAATAAAGACGCCATTATGAATCCCATCTCTGTATCGTAGCTTATGAGTTAAAATCGTACTTGTCTGTCTGTCTGTCAAGAGAGTGAGGAGGGTGAGGAAGGTGGGAATGGGAAAGTGCTCAAGGCCGAGTGAATCTTGATTTCTGGCGAGTGTGTGGCCAGCCTTATCGTGTGCCATCATTGAGTAAACTACACACACGGCTTATGTTTCCCAAGATAGGAAACCAGGATTCATGAGGGGGGAAAAATACATAAAAATAATAATAATAATAATAATAATAATAATAATAATAAAACAAAAATCTTAAAATACAACAAAAACAAACACATATTTCATACACGATAAAGCCCCCCTCTCCCCACCAGCCGCCCTTATCAGTGTATGAATTCTTTTATATGAGAGGCACTAGTAGGGAGGATGGAGGGTGAGTGGCACTAGTAGGGAGGATGGAGGATGAGTGGCACTGGTAGGGAGGATGGAGGGATGAGTGGCACTAGTAGGGAGGATGGAGGATGATTGGCACTGGTAGGGAGGATGGAGGGTGAGTGGCACTAGTAGGGAGGATGGAGGATGAGTGGCACTAGTCGGGAGGATGGAGGATGATTGGCACTGGTAGGGAGGATGGAGGGATGAGTGGCACTGGTAGGGAGGATGGAGGATGAGTGGCACTAGTAGGGAGGATGGAGGATGAGTGGCACTGGTAGGGAGGATGGAGGATGAGTGGCACTAGTAGGTTGGATGGAGGATGAGTGGCACTAGTAGGGAGGATGGAGGATGAGTGGCACTAGTGGGGAGGATGGAGGGATGAGTGGCACTAGTAGGGAGGATGGAGGATGAGTGGCACTGGTAGGGAGGATGGAGGATGAGTGGCACTAGTAGGGAGGATGGAGGGTGAGTGGCACTAGTAGGGAGGATGGAGGGATGAGTGGCACTGGTAGGGAGGATGGAGGGATGAGTGGCACTGGTATGGAGGATGGAGGATGAGTGGCACTAGTAGGGAGGATGGAGGGTGAGTGGCACTAGTAGGGAGGATGGAGGGATTAGTGGCACTAGTAGGGAGGATGGAGGATGAGTGGCACTGGTAGGGAGGATGGAGGATGAGTGGCACTAGTAGGGAGGATGGAGGGTGAGTGGCACTAGTAGGGAGGATGGAGGGATTAGTGGCACTTGTGGGCGGAATGAGTGGTACTTGCGCCCCTTCGCCTTGTGGCACCCTGCCGTCTCCTCAGTGCCAATAAGAGGCCTCGAGTGCCAGGCCAGCGAGACAGTAAGAGATATTAACTATCGATCTTCTTGTAAAGAGATTCCGTAACGAGACATATTGTGTGTATGTGTGTGTGTGTGTGTGTACATGTACGTTTATGGGTGTGGTGTGTACTTTTATGGGTGTGTACAAACTGTACATGTAGGTTTATGGGTGGGTGGGTGGGTGGGTGTGTGTGTGTGTGGGGGGGGGGGGGGGGTGTACAGTTGGTTCCACTCCTGCTTTTACCACTTAGCGTTGTCAGTCCTCTCTCTCCCTCAAGTCTCAACCCCCAACACTGAACTGTGAATTCGAAGCATTAGCCCTGCCCTGCCCTGTCCTGTCCTGTCCTGTCCTGTCGTGACCTACCCTGTCCTGACCTGCCCTGTCGTGACCTGCCCTGTCGTGACCTGCCCTGCCCTTTACTTGTCTCTGGATTTGGTTGGTCTGGTAGGTTGGGTTGGAACGATTTTATTCAGCCGGTGAAAATTCATCTCTTTTGTTCACTTCCTCTTTGTATTTTCCTTCATATTTCCTCCCAACATTCCCTCACCTCTCACCTCTCACTCCTCACCCCTCACCAACCTCAGCTCCCTCCGTTTCTTCTCCCTTGTCCTTCCCTTTTCATCTCCCTCCAACTTCTCCCTTCACCTGCTCCTGCTTCTCCCTGCCCACGGCCATCAGTGGGTTAGGCCAGGTAACACCAATTAGCCAGGTGGGACATGAAACCCTTTCCTAATTAACGAGTTATCTGCCCGATGCCTGTGGTATGTGGATGCTGGGTGATGTCTGTGGTTCTTGGATGATGGAGGAAGATGTTTCTGGTTCTTGGGTGATGAATGAAGATGCTTGTGGTATTTGGATGATGGATGAATGATGTTTCTGGTTCTTGGATGATGAATGAAGATGCTTGTGGTACTTGGATGATGGATGAAAGATGTCTATGGTTCTTGGATGATGGATCAAGATGCTTGTGGTACTTGGATGATGGATGAATGATGTCTATGGTTCTTGGATGATGGATGGATGATGTCTGTGTATCTGTCTGTGGAATATGCACTGAATATTCATAAATATAAAAATTGCCTTAACAAAAATTCAGAAGCCGAACGAAAAACTTTCAGACGATTTCAAGAAACTTCACTAAAACATATTCTTGACGAGACAGAAACTCCTACTCGGTGAAAACCAAACCAGCGCAAACCATCAGCAACTGCCTGGAGGTGGTGAGGGGGTAGAGGAGGGGAGGGGGGTGGAGAGGGGGAGAAAAGGGGGTGGAGAGGGGGGATTGGAGAGGGGGGGATTGGAGAGGGGGGAGAGGAGGGGGAGGAGAGGGGAAGGGGTAGGATAAGGGCGGGTTCTGTTCTAGCTTATGCCAGACGAACGTTCGACAACCTTCCGCCTGCACAGTGACTCGGGAGGTGACATCACATCCAGGAGGAGAGAGAGAGAGAGAGAGAGAGAGAGAGAGAGAACACGTTACTACCGACTTATTCCAGTTACCACCACCTCCCTCCTCTCTCTCTCTCTCTACCCTACTCACTTATCATCGTCTCTCTCTCTCTCTCTCTCTCTCTCTCTGGGATCGTTCATCAAAGCCATTCCAACATTCAACCTTAAGTCTCAGGTCACCGTGTCGTTCTTCCCTTCCCCCCAACACACACACACTGACACACACACACACACCAGCACCCCAATCTATACAAGTCCTCCTCAACGACCTGACGAACACAAATATCCTATATACGTAGCTGTTAGCGTCCTTGAGCGTTGGAGTCCTGGAAGCTAAAGACCCTGAGAGGTGGCTGGGGGGTGTGGAGAGGGGGGGGGGGAGGGAGAAGGAGCTGAGAAGCCTGAGAGATGAGTTCCCAAGGTACAGGATAATTATCTTGAGAGAGAGAATTAGTTTAGTTTAGATCTGTGAATTAATTCCTGCAGACACAGACAGACAGACAGACAGACAGACAGACAGTGGGTGAGGCAGGGGGAGAGACATAATAGGTAAGAAGACACTGGAAATCTTATTACTTGTATCTGACGTCACTACTGTACCATCAGCTGACCAGCGTAAATAGATTTATCCTCCTGATGAGTGTACACATGTAGCTTAGTCACACACACACACACACACACACACACACACACACTCTTTCATCATCATCTCCTCCTCCTCTTCCTCCTCCACCATCTTCATCTTCCTGTCAGCCTCCTCCTCTTCGTTATGTGACGCCATTAGTGTACCGACCTGTACCACTGACCGACATAATCTTATTTCCTCCCTCCCTCTCCTCTCCTCTCTTCCTCCCTCCCCATACTCCTTCCTCCTCCTCTCTTACTTCATCCTTCCTTTCTTCTCTTCCTCTCTCCCTATTTACTCCCCTTCCCTCCTCTTTCCTCCGACATACCTCCTACTCTTTTAGTTCTTCCTCCTACACTCCTCCTTCTCCCTCTCTTCCTCCTACACTCCTCCTTCTCCCTCTCTTCCTCTTAAACTTCTTCACGCGCTAACAGGTACAATTCATCACGTCATTCTTCCCCACCAGCATCACCTCCCACCATCCCTCACTGCTAACACTCCCCCCCTCCCCTCGCAATGTACGTGTGTGTGTGTGTGTGTGGTTTGGTTAAGTTGAGTTAGGTTAGGTTAGGTTAGGTCAGGTCAGGTCAGGTCAGGTTAGGTTAGGTTCGAGACTCGTTCATACGGACACTAGATATACACTATGACCAACTTTAAGATTGAAGACTGTACCTGTAATTGTATTTTCACCTGTAATTTTACCTCGACATGTACGTGTACTTCGACCTGTAACTGTACTTCGACCTGCACCTGTACCTCCACCAGTACCTGTACCTGTACCTCCACCTGTACCTGTACCTCCACCTGTACCTCCACCTGTACCTGTACCTCCACCTGCACCTGTACCTCCACCAGTACCTGCACCTGTACCTCCACCTGTAATATTGCTTCAAAATTAACCAAATCAAGTGAGACAAAACCTCCACCCAAGAATCAGTCCTCAGGGCAGCAGTCTTCCTCTCATCAATATTAAACTAACACCAGTGGTTCAGGGAGCAACTATAACACCAAGGTGTCGTAGTTGAAACCTAATTGACGCTAAACAACAAAGGTTTACAGCGATAAGAGTAAACTAACGTAAGTAGGAAGCGTAAACTATCTTGCGTACAAGTTTACCGTCACACACAGTACGGTAATATAAACTTCGTCTGGAGAGTGTAAGCTGACTGACTGGCGAGTGTCGTCACCCCGAGGAATTGTGTTGTTATTATTATGCTACCCTCAACTCCATGGTAGGATATGTTCTTCTGGTCTGTCTGTTTGTCTGTATGTCCCCTAATAACACGAGAATGGGTTAGTGGGTTTGTGCTAATTAGAACCTTAGCGGGGTTGATCTTCATGTGATAAGGAATATGAGACATTATTAGTGGAAATCTATTAAAAAATTACTATATATTGCCATTGTAACTGTTCATGTTTACGGATTATTATTATCATCATTATAATAACCATCAAATTATATTACTGTCATTATTATCTTTATTATATCAGCATTACTATAATTATCAATATTATTTCCATTATTATCGTCAAATAAACCTGTGTCTTAAACCACCATACACCCACACGAGAAGGGCTAAACATTGGTGATACCAGCTCACTGTTTTAACCCAAGGTACAGATGTAAAACAAGAAATATAAACTACTCAATAAGCTTTCAGGGGTTTAGAATATAATAAAATATATTCATCATTGTTTTTAACTCTATGGAAAATATACAAACGTTGACATGGTGGTACAATAGATATGCAAATTAACAAGGTCAGGTTAATGTATACAGGTGACCTTCTTCACAGTCTCTCATCTCAATAACCATCAAAGGTGAGGATGTCATTATCTTCACCCCGTATCAAGCAACTTTAACAAAGCGTGACATTAAGTCTGAAAATCCTATCTATTGTAGCATTAAAATGAGCCTTTCAAGCTTACGTCAAGAGCAACGAGGAGGAGCTTATTAAAATGTTCATACCCACAACACAATGGTATAATATCAACCTATTTGTAGCATAAAACGACCTTAAGGAGCCTTGGTATAGGGGCGTTCATCCTACCGTAATTATCCCAAGACTGGAGTAAGGTTCTTAGCACCTAACCTAACCTAACCTAACCTAACCTAACCTAAACCTAACCTAACCTAAACCAAACCTAACCTAACCTAACTTTAAAAATTACACTGAGTCTCAACCTTAACAAGATATGATTTACTTAGCGTCCGTAGAGAGACAAAATTAAAGTAATGAATTCAGACCCGAGAAGACAAGACTAATTTAGGCTCAAGACTTGAACGTTAAGTCTAAATTGTCTTAATGACTTGATGAAGATATTTAACGCGACCTTTTGTGTGGTTAAAACGAGGAGGAGGTCAAGAAATATCAGTTATTTTGTTCTTTCTATTCTTTACTTTTATCCCTTCACTATATATATTTTTTTAAAGTATGTGTTATATTTATTTGTTTATTTACTTGTTTATTAATAAGTGTATATATGAGGGCAGTATACGAGATCATATTGTCAAAGGTAACGTAAGATTATATATTAACTGGGAGGGTTAGAACACCTGTCAATGCTACGACAGAAAGACCACTACTAAAATAACATCACTATTGCATTAACACACTATAATATACAGGTAAAAAAAATCTCTTATTCCCAAGTTCCAGAAAATAGCCCCCAAAATTATATACAAACAGGGACAAAAGTTTATTCCCTGTGATGAGACTGAGGTACAGGAACGAGTCCCCGAACTGAGTGACCGTGATTGTTTCATCTCTAGGGGTCGATGCTGCTTCACCTTGGGCGGGGGAGAGAACTCTTGACCCCGATTGTACTGATTTCTAAGACCAGACTCCCAGACTGTGGTAATCGCGGACCTTGTTTACACTCCTTGAGACACTATTCCTCCTTTCATCTCGTCTAGTTATGGAAAAAGTTTTATCTAAGAAACTTTAACACTCAAGATCCTGGTTTATAAGATTCTGAACTTTGTAATTTGAACCCCTTTAGTGTCAAATGAATAGCTCTAGTTAAGGAAGGTATAGTTTCAATGCAATTTCAACGCCATTTTGGATGTGAATTTTACATCATTATATCAAGCAGGATGATTCACTCTTATATCTCAACTTACGAGCAAAAATAATTCTTGTAGGAAACTTTATGAATCCATTAACTTAACTCCTGTGTCTAAATTTACGATCTCCCGGGTTCTCTCATCTACAGGAAGGGTGAAAGATCTGCGTCAGGTTAAATATATCTGAGTGGTGGTTACGAGCGTCATCGTCTAGCTCTTCGTCAGGAGGGTTCTGTCCTAGATGGTCTTAGAAGGAGTGGGAGGAAGAAGGTAGGTCGGGTGTGGTTTAAAATGACTACTAATAATAGGAGAATTTGGTTCAGTCTTGCTTTAAAGGGTATTGGGTATTGCTTTAAACACACACACACACACACACACACACACACACACACACACACGGATCTACAAAAAACAACCACAACCATTACAACCATTTCCATAACACAATGAATTAAATCTTACATTTTTTTTTCCATTTTTTTCTCAATGTCTTAAACACCATAATTTCAGTTCAAAAAATATTCGATATAAATCACATGACTCGAGAAGCTCTGTATGTGCCGTTAATGAAGGTCCTTCACCGTCAACACCAAGAGACCCAGGAAAGAGGAGGTGGAGATGAAAGAGGAGGGGGGGGGGAAGAGGTGGAGGACGAGAGGATGTGAGGAGGAGGAGGAGGAGAAGGGGGGGGGAAGAGGTGGAGGACGAGAGGATGTGAGGAGGAGGAGGAGGAGAAGGGGGGGAAGAGGTGGAGGACGAGAGGATGTGAGGAGGAGGAGGAGGAGAAGGGTGGGAAGAGGTGGAGGACGAGAGGATGTGAGGAGGAGGAGGGATGGTAGCGGTAGAAGAGGAACGGAAGAGGTGGATGAGGGGATGAAAGTGGAGGGAGGGATAGGAGGGGGAGGGAGGGAGAGGGAGAGAGGGATAGGAGGAGAAGGGAGGGAGGGGGAGGGGGAGGAGGAGATGATGAAAGAAGAGGGGGAGGAAAGAGGAGTGGGAAGAGGAAAAGGAGAGGAGGAGGATAAACAGAATGTGTATGAAATGGTGGTGAAGGAAGGAAGGAAGAAGGGAAATAGGGGAAAAACGAAGGAAAAAGAATAGGAACAAGAGAAGAACAATAATGAAAAAATTAAGAGTAGAAAAGCTAGTAACCTAACCTAACCTAACGTTCAAATCGAGTTTCTTATTTATATACATATCATCCAAGTATAACACATAACATGAAGAACAATAATGATAACACAATAACAGACAAACAAGATTAACGAATTAAAAAATAAATCACAAATGAACAAAATTTACGAAAAAAAATTAAATAAATAGTGACTAAAATTATATATAAACAAAAACAGCGTAAAAAAACACACACAAACACTCTCTCTAAATAAAGAAAAAACAACGAAAAAACAGACAAACACACTGTCCAAATAAAGCTAATTCGTGTGTGTAGTGAATTAGCCAGAGTGGTCGTGGAGTAAATCTTTCCCAACCGTATCATTCCTTTCCAATGTGCATATTATACGTGGCCGATGGCTCGCTCACCAGCTTAAAGGGGTCATAATATTTGCATGGCAGACCCCAAGCCTTTACCGTCACCACACAGAGAGAGAGAGAGAGAGAGAGAGAGAGAGAGAGAAGCCATAATAATGAACTTTACACCGTCACCATTATCATCACCACCATCACCACTTCATGTCCTTCTACCAATACCATCACCATTACCCACTACAACCACCAATACCTACCTACCACCACCACCACCACCATTACTACCTCCACTACCACTATTACCCCCTACCACCATCACCACCAGTTCCCTCTCCATCACCACCACCACCAAGCAGCATCACCCAAGACAACAAGTAGCAAATATTACTAGATGGAAGCGAGTCACAGAGAGAAGACCACGCCGACAGCCTCTTGGTGTTGAGGTGAGTCAAGAAGGTCCTGACGTTCCCTCCCATTCACTGCTTGGATGGTTCACGTGACTGAGTTGCTGGAGTTATCTTTTACGGTGTGTGTGGGTGGGTGTGTGTGTGTGTGTTGGTGGTGGGTGGGTGGGTGTGTGGGGGTGGGTGTGTGTACCTTGTTGTCTTGAGGACTATTAATAAGAGAAGTTAATAAGGGTAGAGGAAGCTGTTTATGCCAATGGTGGTGGTTCAGTGAAACTACTAATACAGAGAGAGAGAGAGAGAGAGAGAGAGAGAGAGAGAGGATTTTACTCAATTCTTTAAATGTCTTTCTCTATATTTTTCTGGGCCGTCTTCCGCTTTCATCTGACCTCCCCTGAAGGTAAGTAGATTAACTCCGAGTTGTTTTTTTTACCTGTCCTGCACCACCACCCAGAAAGAGAGAGAGAGAGAGAGAGAGAGAGAGACTATAAAATATGTATATATGTGTGTGTGTGTGTGTGTGTGTGTGTGTTCTCATTTTCTCTCTTGGCAGTGAAAGGAAGTCAACAACCTATGATGATCTCCACGTGCCCTCCTCCCCTACTACTACACCCCCCCCCCTATAAGAAAACTCAATGGCCTTTATAGGAATTCTTTATAGCCCTTATGACTCATTGCCATAGGGTTAAAAGTACATTAAAGGAAAGTCGGAGCTAGTAAGAAGGCCACAGGACCTTTTTATACGCCGGAGGTATTTAACTCTTCATCACAAGGCGTCTGCTTCAGGAGGACCGTCACAATACGAACTGAAGGAGGGGAAGAAGGGGCCACACCGGACGCTGCCTCGTGTTTAGTGTCCCTGGCATTACTCTCACAACTCACCCTAAGGCAGAGCTGTTTAGAAACAGTCAAATATTTTGGTCAAAGGAATTTACATATCATTTAGAAATCGTAAAACATGAATGAAAAGAAGATAAAAAATATATATTCTTAGTCTATATATATGTAAAAAAATATATTCTTAGACGCTATATAAGTAAAAAAATATTCTTAGACGCTATATACGAAAAAAAATATATTATTGGTGTTTATAAGTAAAAAAATATATATTCTTCCCCTCTATATTAAAGATGCTGATGTGAACCGATACTCACAGTAGATATCCCTTTAAACCAGAGATAAGAGAACAGTTCGGTTTATTGGCACGCTAGGAGTCCCAATATACCACATCAGTCACCACAATACCAAACACGACTGAACACAGGTAAACAGACTGCTTGGATCTCACACACACACACACACACATGTACGTAGGAGAGGTATTAATACAACGACGCTCCGGCTGGTCTTACATCGATTAAGTGTGTGGTAACGAGGAACCAAGACAGCTTAAGGGGGTAATATCTTGGTCAACCAACGCTGCTGTTAAGCCCCTCCCCCTCCCACACACACACACTGTCTCTCGTGTGCTCATCTCGCTAACTACAGGTGATGATAGTCCATAGGTAAGTTTAAGGTGAGGTGTACAGGTGTATTGACTGTTGATTATGTACCTTGATGAGAAGGGATAACAAATAGTTACACAAAGACAAGTAATAGTGAAAAGATTAAGAGAGATTAGTGGAGGATTTAATGTATTAACAGATTAAGACAAACGGGAGGAATAGACGGGATCTGTGGTATAAGGGTTGACCACAGGGTATGAGGGAGGTCTACTGAAGGGTGTCAAGATAAGGAAGTGGATGTTGTTAAGGTAAGGAAGTGGATGTTGTTAAGATAAGGAAGTGGTTTATACCTATTATGTGTACTACCATTATGACCTACTCTGATAATGTCACATATTCTCAAAATTATTCCTAATCCTCGGACGAAGACTTTTGAAGACTCATAATAATAATAATAATAATAATAATAATAATAATAATAATAAAAATAATAATAATAATAATAAAATAATAATAATATCCTTCCTTCTTTCCTTCCTTCAGCTGTTTACAAGACGGTCACTAAGACTGTAATATTTTTAATCGTCTTCATAACTAAATAATTAAATAAATACGATATATAATGACATTGCATTATTTTTAATTGTATTTCACTTCCAAGCAAAATAAAATAATTAATCTATATATTGCAAGTCTTCTAAAATTTTACAGTGTGTAGTGTGTGGTGTGGTGTGTGTGGAGTGTGGTGTGGTGTGTGTGTACTGTATAGCCTTAATCCATGGACCATCAAACACAACCATAATACAAATAATTTATCAAACACCTAAATGTAACAATATACATTAATACGTTTCCGTAAAACTGTGTGACTCTTCATTAAATATAACCTTTAATTATCCCCACAGTCGTCAAGCTCCCCACCAACACACTCACTGTGTCTCTAGGCTTTAAGAACTTTTTACCTTATTTTTTTTTTGTAGATTAAGAGAACAATGAACACCACACATTCTTAGTGCTGACAGTTTCAAAGCCTCTTACTGACCAAAATATTTACATACGAGAGAATAGTCCCCAAGCTCACCATTTAACCCCGAGCTGCCACACACTTTATCCATTTATAAATAAGAGGATTTATTATAGAAGAAAAGATGGGGGAAATAACGTAAAACAACACAACACTATGTTAATTATAATTCAGGCAGGTATATGGATCACATTAACAGGTGTGTCTCTGAAATAGTGTTTAATATGAACAAGAAATCTAGACTAGGGAAATTTTATAGTCTAATTAAAAAAGAACTTTAGAATATAATGTTATAATATACCTGAAGTTAAAAGACAACAGTTATGGGATTATTAAAATTTTACTAAGTGGATAAAACTCTAGGAAAATTTGGTTTCAAAACTAGAATTCTCGTGAGTGTAATTATATCGTTAGAAATATATGTACCGAGTTATTTAATGAAAAGCGACATATTTACAGACTTTGGTTAATGAACACAATTACTGAGACGATATATTTAAAAAGATTACAACGAAAACAACGAATAAATATAGAGAATTTAAGGTTTTTAAAACTTTGTTCAGTATAAAAAAGACGATGTTAAGAATACACAATAAATAAAACCTGAATTAATAGAAAAAAATAAAATTATACCTACTTAAATTAGACAAATAACAAGTAAAACAAATAAACAAGAGAATCTATTTAAAACGGAGCAACATAAAACAATTACAGAGAAGTGCTTTAAGTGTGTTTTAAGTGAAGGAAGAGGAGAGGAGAGGAGGAGGAGACGGAGGAGCACTTGAGCAAGGAGGAGGAGGGGGGGGGAGGCGGCGGGGGGGGGGGGAGGCGAGGTGGGAGGGGGGGAAGGCGAGGTGGGAGGGGGAAGAGAAAAGGGGTGGGGTGGTAAAGAGTCCTTCCTAGAGATTCTAAGTGGCCTCTAATGACTGCACGTGGGAGCTTTCAGAGGCTAGCGTAAGGTTGGATGGCAACTATGCAAAAAGCTTCGTGTGTTTTTATTTAACCAATGTGAGATGAAGATGGGTAATGGAATGGGGGAGGGGGAAGGATGGGAAAGGTACAAGGGTGGAGAAGAGGGAGGAGAGGAACTAGGGTGCATGAGGGAAAGGAAGGGGAGGGGAGGGAGAGAAGCAGGGAAAGGAAGACACGTTGCAGGGGGTGGATGTAAGAGGAAAGAGAGAGAGAGAGAGAGAGAGAGGATGCGAAATAATAATTATTCTATGACGTATAATGGAGACAATAAATAATGAAGTGAGCGAGGGAGGGGGGAAGCAAGAAGGGTGATGATGAAGAAGATAAAGCATAAACGAGAAGAAGAGACGGAGGAAAAGTGTAGAATAACGAAGAGGAAATGAAAGATAGATACATAATAAAAAGAGAGATCAAGTGATGACAAAGAGGCATTAATTCGCAAAAAAAAAAAAAATACAACGAAAGTATATCTAGTAAAAGTATATTACCAAAATATGCAAAATAAGAAAACTTTCTATACTTTAAGGTGAAAAAAAAATCACATGTTTCAACGTTGTTTTAGGTAGTTTAAACGCCATTGCAATCCGTTGTTTCAATGCTGCCCAGGAAGTTGAAACACCGATAACAGAATAAATTATTAGAATGAGATAAGTTCTTGTGATTCTAATTCAGTTAGGAAGAAAATGACGACGATAATGAAATCCCTTTAATAACACTCCCACACTAACACACTCCCACACTAACGCACTCCCACACTAACACACTCCCACACTAACGTACTCCCACACTAACACACTCCCACACTCCCACACTAACGCACTCCCACACTAACGCACTCCCTCACTAACACACTCCCACACTAACACACTCCCACACTAACACACTCCCACACTAACACACTCCCACACTAACACACTAACGCACTCCCACAATCCCACACTAACACACTAACACACTCCCACACTAACGCACTCCCACACTAACGCACTCCCACACTAACGCACTCCCACACTAACGCACAATCCCACTAACACACTCCCACACTAACACACTCCCTCACTAACACACTCCCTCACTAACACACTCCCACACTAACACACTCCCACACTAACACACTCCCACACTAACACACTCCCACACTAACACACTCCCACACAAACACACTCCGACACTAACACACTCCGACACTAACACACTCCGACACTAACACACTCCGACACTAACACACTCCCACACTAACACACTCCCACACTAACACACTCCCACACTAACACACTCCCACACTAACACACTAACACACTCCCACACTAACACACTCCCACACTAACACACTCCACACTAACGCACTAACGCACTCCCACACTAACGCACTCCCACACTAACACACTCCCACACTAACACTAAGGGTTACAGCAGGGGACCAGCTCATAAACCTTAATAAGAAGATTTCACCATTACCAGCATGAATATTTTACACACAAACTTTGCTCTTGATCGTAGTAAAAAAAATAAAAAAAAATAAATATTACTTCTCACAATTTTGTTTTCCATGTAAATGTATTTTTTCTTGAATTTAATCTCTCCATCTATCTATCTATCTATCTGTTTGTTTGTTTATCTATCTATTCATACATATAAATATTCACTTGATATAACAAAAAAAAAAGACTCAAATACCCCCTAACCTAACTCAAATATTCCCCTCTGGACAGTCTCTGGTACTCCTTCCTCCTTGCCTGACTCAGATATTCACCCCCCCCCCCTCCCTGACCAAGCGACCATCTTACGAGGGTTTACGACGTGAAACCTGACAGCCCAGTTGTTGAGTCGTGCTGGGAATGTCGGTCTAACAGTCACACATTTCCCCTCCCTTCCCCCCCTCCCTCCCCGGGTTAAATGATCGCCAGAGAGCTTCCCGTACCATGCTGAGCTGCCCAGTCTAGCTTGAGTATGTTAAGGGTTTTTTAATATACTAAGAGGTGCTGGGTGGGATGGCCTTTGGATATGGTGTTTAGTGAGATGAGATTTTGATTGGTGGTGGTGACAGTGGTGGTGGTAGTGACGGTGGTGGTGATAGTGATGGTGGTAGTGATGATGGTAGTGGTAAAAATAATTGTAGTAGTGGTAGTGGTAGAGAACTGATGGTGGTAGTAGTGGTGGTGATGAGAATTCGAGAAAGAGGGGAGAAGAATGACGTTAATAAGGAAGGGGAAGAGAAGGAGAACAAAAAGGGGGAGAAAAATAGAGAGGAGAAGAGAGAGAGAGAGGAATGAAGTTATGAGGGAGTAAAAGAAGGGAGAGAGGAGAGACAAAGGTTAAGAGGGGAAGGAGAGAGAAATTAAAAGGGGGAGAGAAAGAAAGTTAAGAGAGAGAGAGAGAGAATTTCGGCAGGGGTAGAGGACATAAACTCAGTCTCCAGGGCGTGACAGACAGCTCCGGGGGGAGGGAGGGGGGCATAGGGAATGGGCTCTTAAGTATTTGATAGCTTCCGTCGTTACCCACACCGTAAAAGAACGGCAAAACGGGTAACGGAGGCGATGTAAGCCGTTGTCAAGACCCGGGACAAAAAATAGACGAACAACGGGAGAGGGATCTAAGTACACCGTTGTCAATGGGTAACGGAAACAGCGAGGGAGGAGTAATGTAAAAGAAAAAAACAGGAACTCAACAGGAGACGGACAAAGGAGGTATTAACGGTAGAGACGGGCAATAGTAACAGTAGAGGTAGGCAACAGAAACAGTAGAGACTATCCAACAGAAATCGTACAAACAGTAGAAAGACAACAGAATCAACGCGTGTGAGTAGAATAATGATAATAAAAATGAGTAAGAATGACGATCGTTCCTATTATATAGTTTTGAGAATGACAAGAGAGGAATGACAGTCTCCATTCCAGATAGATGTGGATAAGAATGTTCGGAATGGGGGAAGAAGAATGATGCTAATTCCCGTGTTCTTACCATAGGATGAATGAATAAAAGAATATGAACGTGGTTTAATAGAATGATGAAAAAAGTAAGAATGTTGATAGCTTACTTTTTTAGACACACGCCCTATGACAACGAAAAAAAAACACAAAATGGAAAACTAATCAAGTCTAAAAAATTACAATAATAATAAGCAAAAAGAAGTAAATATGGACCTAAAATTAAGACGCGCACAGAAATTACAATTATTCTTAGTAAAAAGTTAAATTATAAAACAGACGATAAAAAAAAGTGAAAAAAAAAACAAAGTAAAACATAATAAAAGAATAAATAAAATACCAAACAGCTTTTAATTAGGATAGAAACAATTAGTTATTTTAATTCGACAAAAAATATATAAAAACCTAAGAAAAGCGAAATGAAAACAAAAGAAAAACAATCGATTAAGAGACGAAATTTTTCCACTCCTCAAATCACAGTAAGGAAAACAGCATTAGTTCACGAGGGCAGTATCATTCTTCTAGGGTAAAAAATGTATTCTTCTATGGGAAAAATCATTCTTTTAGAGGGGGTACATTCATTGCTTTAGGAAAATATTCTTTTACGGACAGAATTAATCTTTTTGGGGGAAAAATCATCTTTTAGGGTAAAATTCATTCGTTTCGGGGGAAAAAAGTCTAGGCAGTGTCACGAGCCGGAACTCTCCACAAAAGCTCCCTGTCATGCAACTAAGGGGACGATGTGAGTTTTTTTTTTTTTTCCTACACGACAGCTGTTGATGATTGTCCCAACAAGAGCTAGAAATCGTCCATGGGCTGAATCACAGTCAGCCCAGTGAACTATACCAATTAACCAGTTCTCTTGTCATAAGGTTCTGATGTGTTGGTTCCTTTCATTACCTGGTCATCAACTTTTATTTTATTTTTTTATACATGATTAATAAAAATATATGTACTTGTAGTTTCATAGTGTGTGTGTGTGTGTGTGTGTGTGAGACAAATTTAATAAGAAAAAACAATCAGGTATGTATTAATAAAGTACATTTACCTCTACTCTACATTTACTGTAATTTGGTTCATGATACTCACGATATAAATAAAGAAATGCAAGCACATAATTATACTCGTGACCAAGTGAAAAAAAAATTATTCAACGCAGCGTCTTTATACAGCCCCCTTCACTAGTGCGTTTACAGGGGCTCGTCATATAAACATTCCACAAATCATTATCATTTAGATATTTGTTTTAATATTGTTTTACTTTGATTCCATAGTATGTTTACTATTGTGAGTTTCCTTCTGTTGAATGTAAGCAAACACAACGCTGCTACACTGCACAAAACCTGACGACCCCCTGTAAACGCACAAGTGAAGGGAACTGTACAATAAAAACAATGAAAGAAAATCACAATAATTACACTTGTACGTACACCATGTTGGTTTAATAGTTCACTGGCGGGGGCACAAGTTTCAAAACTATTCATTCATCACATTGTAAATAAAACAAGAATGAACGATATAAAGTGGATCGTTATGAGACAGGAAGAAGCTCTAGTAGGGAGAATTTTTCACACAATAACTGAATGGCTCTCTAGGGTGTTCACGTGGGTCTTAAACAGGTGTCTATAGTCAATGGGAACAATTAAGCTACTTTTAATCAGTAGAAGACGAGAAGTTACCTTGTGTACTGTACCGTGAGTTACAACAAAGAGTACTACAGTGTTTGTTTATACGAGGTATGTTAATATACCTGACCGAGGTTTGCTATATGTACAGTGATTTACATAGAGACCGAAATTGCTCTACACTTTAATAACAAATAGATACAACTTAATTAGTATCATGATGTCACCATACAGGGGGTCAATATCACTTCCAATATGCTACTTAAACTAGAAAATAGTTCACACCACACCACACATACCACACCAAAGACACTCAGGGATAAAATGTGAAAAGTTGAGAGTTGAAAGAACCAATAACACCACCTCGTAATTTCAGCGCTTTAAGCAATAACTCTCATATTTCCGGGTGATTTTCGCTCTAGGACTCACAACTAAGGTCCTATAAAGCCACGAGACACCACATCAGGTTGATATAGTGTATGACCCACAGAGCAATAGTTCCTGCGTATAATTCAGTATAGTACATCATCATAAACATACACGTAGTACTTGAGTCACTGTACTTATAATTCACTCCTTCTGACCTTCGGAATTGTACAGGTTTTCAAGTCAAGTAAAAGAGCTACGACAGACACACGCACACCCATAAAAAAATAACGTGATTCTTGCTACACTTTACACTCTGAAATACAGAAAAATCAATAAACAAACGAAAAAAAAGGTAAATTGACTAAAGTATACAGTAGATTCATAATTATACAGGAATAACAATGAAAACTTTCCGCTCTCCCTAGTCACAAAATAATCCCAGTGTTTATGACAGCTAACAAAAACACAACACAAAAAAATAATCGGAGTACCTTTGTTTGTATTTCATATAGGAGTGTGTGCTCAGGTGTGTTCAAGAATACTTAGGTATGCTCAAGAATACTCAGGTGTGCTCAACTATGTCTCTTCAATTATTTTTAAAGACAGACTCAAACACCTGGATGGGAGGAGTAATAGGGTCATGCTCGTGTTGACTGCATATTGCTACTGTGGATTCTCGTACCCTACCTCCCCCTGCCCCCCTCTCCCCCGACAGTTGTGTAGTCTTAGACCCCAGTCCTAATAGGCCCCATGTCCTAATAGGCCCCAGTCCTAATAGACCCCAGTCCTAATAGGCCCCATGTCCTAATAGGCCCCATGTCCCCAAGGTAAAGTGTTCAATATTACGATCATCCTTTAGCACAATATAAACTCACAAGTTAGGGTTAGGTTAAGTTAGGTTAGTTTAAGTTAGGTTAGGTTTAGGTTAGGTTAGGAGGCCAGAGGGTTAATGCTACAGGTTTGTTCCGTATAACAAGCTATTTCCCCTCAAGGTGCCAAGGAACAGGAATCAAGAGCCATACAGATCCTCCCCTTGTCTCCCAGTACCATTCACTCTAACTACTGCAGGAGATGTATTCGACTAGGGTGGCTCCCCTTCCACAACACGGCCCCAAGACACTCCTGTGATCTGCCCCTCTCTCCCATCACCCATCATCCATCACTCATCATCCATCACTCATCACCCAACATCCATCACCCATCATCCATCACTCATCATCCATCATACATCACCCATCACTCATCATCCCTCACCCATCATCCATCACTCATCATCCATCATACATCACCCATCACTCATCATCCATCACTCATCATACATCACCCATCACCCATCATCCATCACCCATCATCCATAACTCATCACCCATCACTGAATATGTATTAATAAGTGATACATAACGTGTCCAATCTGGTGGATATAATACCTTAACCTACAAAGGAATATTAACTACAATAGCACCCGTTTAGTTAATATTGAGTTATGTTTTGATACCCGTTTATGTTATCAAGTTTCTGAGGTTATTTCCGAGTCATACAAACATACACACACAATGGTGGATAAGTAAAGGTTTTCATTTAATTATTCGGTCTGTTAGTCAGTCAAGAACACCTGCATGACTTACCTGACTGAATAAAATCACTGTGATGATTCTACCACTGCCTCTCGTGTTGCTAGATAATCCTCACTACACGTTTAACCTGAACCACCAAGAGCTCCTTAGTAACACGTTTTTAATAATATTTAACTTATTTTCCCACTAACAATAAATATATTTCTATACTTCAATATGTGAGGTAGTTATTGTTTACTGATATCAATAGTTTTAATGTGGATGTTGTGATATTTTGGGGGTGAAAGAATCTTCTGTTAACAATTCAGGTATTTTTCAATTTATCTCCCGTAAGATTTTCCCAAGAGGGTTTATTGTCACCAGGATGTGTTGATACTTGCCGTGGTCCAGTGTGGCTCTGGTCAAAGTCTTCGTGGAGGAAAAAAATAGGAAAATGTCAAGGCTCTAAAATTAACTATGATAAATGTCAATTTTTTTTTCAGTTTCAATGAGTTGGAATTTTGAGGAGGGAGGGAGATTTATGAGAATTTTCAAGGTGATGGGATTCTGGGACGGTGACGGAATTATAGGAATTTTCAAGACACAAAAAATATGGGACAATGGTGGATCTAATATAATTTTCAAGGTGTAAAAATTCTAGGACGGTGTCGAACTTACAAGAATACTCACAGTGCTGAAATTTTGTGAATGAGTTAACACGAAAGACAATCTATAAGACACGTGGGATAAAATTCTGGCGTTTGAGGAGATCTTTAGGTGAAAGCTCTAGTAGGGTCGATGTTTAGACGTGGTGTAAATAAAAAAATCGAGAGGGGTGCCAGTGCCAGCCATCGACAAGCTGTGTGAGGGTGCCACCTGTGTTACTGCTAAGGGAAAGTCGTGGCCCTAACCTAACCTAACCTGGACTAGCGCAGCTACGCGAACTGAGGAGGAGGAGGAGGAGGTACTGTAGTCTAAGCAAAATCATCCTCTTCCAATTATTTATCACATCTGAGGATTAAAGAAATTGCAATCACAACAATAACAATACATCAAAATAAATTACACGGCTTTGATACACTGGTTGTTTGGCCGGCTAAGCAAAAGGCTCGCCGGTGAATTCGGATATGAACAAGTCAGTAACAACAGTCTCAAGTCTCCTGACAAACTCTAAGAAATCATCTGCTTGAGAAAAACTGAATTATCCTTCGGTGTGGTCGTAGGAGGAAGAGGAGGAGGAGGAGGAGGAGGAGGAGGAAAAGGAACAGGAGGAGGAGGAGGAGGAGGAGGAAGAAGTTTTGAGACAGCTTCTACTTCACCGAGTATGTGACGCAGGGTATCAAGGAGCAGCAATGATGTCCTGGCGTAAATCTTTGTTCACTTACTCGGCTTTCTATCCCTGTCTGACTCACGTCCTCATTCCAAGTATAGTTCCATCCGGCTCTTATTGTTCCGGCTCTTACTGAAACACTCGATGTGGCTTTTGTCTGGCTCGACCCCCCCCCCCCCCGATCGACCCCTCCATGACCCCCTTCGATCCCCTCCCATGTCTCGTTAGTTTTGTGTTGGGACTTTGCTCTTCTCAGACCTCCTTTGTGTCGTTAGTTGGGGTGACATCAAGTATTGCCTCATTTAGGAGTTTTATGTCGAAGGAGTTGTATACAGGGAACAAAGGTTAAAATGCAAACACACACACACACACACACACACACACACACACACACACACACACACACACGTAAAAAAAAAACTGCCGTGGGTACAATGAGATGATAGACTATTCACACCACGTATCATGAAATTTAGTTAAACCAACTTTTGTTTTAACTAACTTCCGCCTCATTTATCATACTCTTCACTTTATAATGATGATGTCGACCAAGTGTCAAAAAGTTATGATTGGATTTTGTGCATGTTAAACACGTCTTGTGAGAGAGTTTTCCTGTTTTCTTTTTTTTCAATAGGAAGTTTTTAAATTCATTCTGATTGTTAACTAGATATACAATGAAGGAATCAAGTTTATTATTACTACTATGTTAAAGATTAAGATATAGGATTAGAATTATCTCAGGTTCCTAATTTATTTAAAAAGGAGATGATAAAAAATGCAAAAGGAGAATTCTTATAATATTTCAGTATTTTTTTTGTATATTTTGTAATTTGTTAACTCTATCAATACAATGAATTGGGACGTATTTCATTTCATCAGTAAACAGTATTAGTGAGGTCAGGAGCCATGGAGGTATAGAGGTCAGGAGGCATGGAGGTAGAGAGGTCAGGAGGTATGGAGGTCAGGAAGTATGGAAGTCAAGAGGTATAGAGGTCAGGAGGTACAGAGGTCAGGAAGTATGGAAGTCAAGAGGTATAGAGGTCAGGAGGTATACAGATCAGGAGATATGGAGGTCAGGAGGTATGGAGGTCAAGACTAATACCTTAAAGAAAACAATTACAAATTCACATAACCTCCATCACCCTGTCACCCCCCCCCCCCCCCGCCATCCCACACCTCCTGAGCCGACATTCTCAAGGGGGGTTCGTTCATACATTAAATCTTCCCTCGTACACAAAGACCTAACGACGTAACTAACTCGAGTCAAACACAACAATAACCACTAAAATTAATATCGAAATTCCACCCCACCGAGATTCTATTTAAAGATACGTTCTCGTAACCTAAAGAGCAAAAAAAAAAATTACTTACGATTTTTATTTTTTAGTCTTAAGATCATGCACTATAAGATCTCCAGCTTTGGCCTTGAAATTAACCAGGTTGAATATACATGTGCCAAGGCGCTGGTGACCTGACCTGACCTGAACTTCCTCGCTAATGACCAGATACGACCCTACTTGGTTCTCATTTGGTCACCCCTGATGATTATTTCCATATGTCTTGTTGTAAATCTGTTCCGAGGAGGGAGGAAGGAGTAGGGGAGGGAGGGGTGAGAAGGAAGAAGGAGGGAGAGGTAGGAGGTAGGGAAGTAGGGATGGAGTAGGTTTGGTGAAAAGGTTTAAAATCTTAATGATTATATTAAAGAGAACTAAACACATTTATTGACTAATTTCCTCCTATCTGAATCTCATATAAACAGTAATTTAATATATATTCACTCTCTTACTACAACTTTAACCTAATATACAAGTAGATTCATTTTAACACACTGGGGGCGGTGATCACAGTACCGTACGACCGCTGTAGGAGGTAGACTGGATGCTCATACCACCTATGAGTACGACTGAGTACGACTGAGTGCGACTGAGTACGACTGAATGAATGAAACTGACAAATAGCATCCAGACGGGACATAAAACCTCAATATATGAGAGGGAAAATTCGACAAGAAATTTATGTTTTTATTTAGAGATGAATGGACAGTTTCATAAGGCTGGATAATAATGATGGAAGAGAAATATTAAGCTGTAGATTCAAGCTTTGGTGGTATGATGATATAGACGATAGAAATAGATAGAAAAATACATAATAGGTTCGATATATATTCTATGTTGGTTGAGGTATAGAAGGGCGTCGTAGTTAGACGTATAGGAGTGAATGAAAGGAAGATGAAATGAAGAGGAAAGGATAAAGAGTAAATCAAAGAGGAAAGGAAGAATAAATGGAGGAAAGGGAAGAGGAAATGTAGGGAAAAGGTTAAGGAGTAAATCGAAGGGGGGAGAGAGAGAGAGAGAGAGAGAGAGAGAGAGAGAGAGAGAGAGAGAGAGAGAGAGAGCCAATAGGATAATTACAATGGATAGAATTGGTCACAGGTTAATAGTCGATGTAACAATTAGATACAAAGCTTTTAAAACATAATAAAACCAAAACAATAGACAATAACTGTCTGTGTGTGTCAATAGAATACTTAAGAGCTAGTAACAAGAAAACACTCGATTTTCATTAACAAAAGCGTATTATATATAGTCTGTATGGGGGTAAGAATGAGTGGTTTTATATGACTGTACCATATGTTAACTTAATGCTGTGTTTTGATGGGTTAAGATACTAAGAGGGTGAACGAGAGAGGGGTTAGGTTAGGTTAAGTTAGGTTAGGTTAGGTTAGGTTAAGTTAGGTTAGGTTATAAATAGAAAGTTGAGTGAGATGATTATAATGTTCTCTATAGGAAGGTGAAGGAGGATAATGTAACTCACTCACTCACTCACACACACACACACACACACACACACACACACACACAGAATAAGAGAGATGAGGAGAAAAATGACATGAAAAGAGAGTAAAAGTGATTAATAAGAAGAGACATCAAAGAAAAATAAGTTTGATATTATTTAAAATTATCAAACAACTTATATGAAGGAGAAATAACATAAACCACTACAACTACATAATTAAAACACGACATTAAACACGAATAAACAATAACAGACGATAATAAACTAATAAAAACAAAATCAACAAAGAAATAACAGAAAAAACGAGAGGGGGAAAAATTAGGTTCTTACAAGACAAACAAATGAAGGGAATTTCCTGTAAGAATAACAAATTATTCTCAACGGAGGTAAACAAGTGTGTGTGTGTGTGTGTGTGCTATGATGATGTTTATGGCAGGTGGTCGGAGCATCTTAGTGAACTGATGATGGGGTGAGAGGCAGTGGTAAGGGGTAAGGCGAGTGGCAGGGTGAGGAAAATAAGGGGAGGTAATACTGCTCCTGGTAAATGGGGAAAATGAGGAAACCTTATGAGGAGGAAGATAGGTTGAGTGAGTGAATGAGTGGTGTGAGTGAGTGAGTGGTGTTAGTGAGTGAGTGAGTGATCTCTGGCAGTGTGTATGGTTGAATGGTCATGATAACAAGAGAATTTAACAGACATCGATAAGCACATAAGAATCATATCTATTTACATATAACTTCACATTCTTCGTTATATTTCCCATTACGTAAACCGAGACATATATTTCGTAAACCGAGACACATATTACGTAAACCGAAACACATATTACGTAAACCGAGACACATATTACGTAAACCGAGACACATATTACGTAAACAGAGCCACACATGACGTACACCCCTGACATATTTTATTGAGACTGGGAATAAATCCACGAGACCAGGACATATACAGGAGACAAAGTATAATACTCTGTACTATATTATAAAATCCATGATGTGGTGTATGTATAATATGTCCAATATGTGTCGTACACTTTAACCCTTTGAGGAATATGATTTAACCCTTTGACGTCGATGATTTAACCCTTTGACGACGATGATTTAACCCTCTGATGACAATAGTTTAACTCTTTGATGATAATAGTTTAACCCTTTGAGGATAATTGTTTCACCCTTTGAGGATAACAGTTTAACCCTTTGAGGACAACAGTTTAACCCTTTGAGGATGATGATTTAACCCTTCAGGACTCAAAGGGTTAATAAATATGAACCATAAACCTTCCAAAAAATGTGGTAGTGAACTATAATACTTCACTATGCACCAAGAAAGAGTTAAAAATGCTTTAATGCAATAATCTCTCACTAAGACGACATTACATATTGAAACTAACACCAGCTGGATTGACCGATAAAATAAGTTTGAGAGGAAAAAATATAATATGAACAGTAATGAGTGTTATGAACGACACCTCTGACGATGACAAACTGTTCAAAACTTTAAGTCCAATTGAGAAATCAATGAATAAATATGTTCCTAATGCAAACTACAACAGAGAAAAATATACCAAACTATTAAAAAATATTACAGATAAAAATATATATATGAAGTAAGTCTTGAATACCTAAAAAGGTACATATGAATTTAGTCTATCGCATTATATATTCCTGACAATAAACATAGCCTAACGCCACCTGACCAAGATCAACAGGTATAGATTTGCTTGCTCATATAGCCAATTCCAATACCTAACCAGACATTTCGTCACCTCTGGAATTCCAAAAATGTTAGGATTATTATTTTATTATTGAGTAACTGTGAAGAAGTCGATTCTTATGAATGCATTATCTAGTCTATGAGGTCAGTAGTAGGGGGCTATGAGGTCAGTAGTAGGGGGCTATGAGGTCAATAGTAGAGGGCTATGAGGTCAGTAGTAGGGGGCTATGAGGTCAGTAGAAGGGGGACTATGAGGTCAGTAGAAGGGGGACTATGAGGTCAGTAGTAGGGGGACTATGAGGTCAGTAGTAGGGGGACTATGAGGTCAGTAGTAGGGGGACTATGAGGTCAGCAGGGGAAGGGGGGGAGAGAGATAAGGGGGGCTCACATTAGGCAACACAGCAATAACAACATCAACAACAATTCTTCCACCATCAACAACAACACCAATAACAACAATTCTTCCACAATCACCAACAACAATTTTTTCACCACCAACAACACCAATAACAACAATTCTTCCACCATGGCAGTGAGTGAGTGTTATTGACCGAGATATTATTCAGGGTGGCCAAGGTGCTCAATATTTAACAAGTATGTCAACAGCGTGGCCATGATAACACTTATTGACAAGAATTCGTAAGATTTGTACATTATGAAACTTGAACACCAGCTAACTTACGAAATTTATAAATAATATTCTTTAACCATGAAAATGTAATATGCTGATTTTGATATGAAATAAAGAAAATCATTGTACCATAAATTAAGATAAATGGGGTTAACATCTTTGAACTATATGATAACTTGAAGAATATATCATTGTTATAGGTAATTAGTTAGAAAGTTATCTTACTCGTGTGATGAAGAGAAATATTACGTTCATAGTGTTATTAATGTTAATATGAAAATTAATGTACAATGAAATGAAAAAAATATATCTTTTGAGTTTGGTCCAAGTTACATAGGTATATTTACTGTTAGATTTACTGAGGTTTTTTGGAGTCTAAATGTAACAACTGCCTTGAATAGTAAAACTACCTTAAATAGTTCAATAATAGAAAAATACGATACAATAATAAATACAAAAATAACTACCAGACTAACGAACCAATAAAACGAGACGACCAATAAATAAAAAGGTAAATATTGAAAGGAAAAAAAAAAAAAGCCCAAGAAATACCAATGAATCCGAGGAAATCCGGCGACGTGAGCAAGAACGTCAACAAAGGGGCCACACCGAGCAGGGTTGAATCGTTCTTAAGCTGATGAACTATGAATACAGTGCTTCGATAATGACACGACAGACCTACACACACACTAACATACATACATACACACACACACACTAACACACATACATACATACATACATACACACACACACACACACACACACATACACACACAGACTTCACTTTATTCATGTAGTTTCCATTTGTGGATAAATAATTTGTACCGTAACTAATAATATACTAAAGAAAGGTTATGTAGTTAGGTAGTGTTTGTTGTAGTTTATTATTTTTTTTTTTTTTAGATATTTTCGAAATTATTTATGGTATATTTAACGTTGCTGAATCATTACGTTTTTACACATTGTTAAGATTTGTTTTTCTTTAGAATCTGGAAACTGATTTTAATACAAAGAGTTCTGCAGTGAATTGTAATGAATGAGAGAGAGAGAGAGAGAGAGAGAGAGAGAGAGAGGATAAATAATGGGAAGGATTCAGAATAGAAAATTTGACTGAATTAAGTAAATATCTTGTTTGGCCATGAACGAGTCAATGATTTTACACGTATCTCAAATAATTGGTATTCTTACAATTTCTGTTCTGTCTTCCAATACCTTTGTTTATTCTTGCGTAACTATTAATTTGTTATACTTGTCTATTTTCTATTCTGATCATCTATTATTTGGGTAAACTATTTGTTAAAGATCTTCAATGTGTCCGTGGGTTCGTTTGTCCTTATGTTATTATGTTGGTTTCTCTCTACCGTATGTCCGTGAGTCGCTATTGGTCCGTGCGTCACCTTGTCCTTGTGCCACTACGTCCCCGTCCGTGCGTCACTATTTCTTGCCATTCCCACATCTATCGTTCTCCCCATCTTTTTCCTCCCCAGGGGGTGGTTGTCTCAGTCACCCATCTCCCCTGACCTCCCAGCACCAAATCTCTCCCCACCTCCCACATGTCTTGATTTCTTTTCTTCTTTTTCTTATTTATTTCCTTCTTATTTCACTTATTTTCCCCTTCTCACTTCTCCTCAATCTCCTTATTTTATCTCTCTTTTCTTCTTCTTTTCCTTCCGCTTCATTTTCCTCCTCTCTTTCCCTATTTTCCTCTCTTCCTTTCCTCTCTCTGTCTCTCTCCTTCTCCCCCTCCTCCTCTCATTCCTCAGCCCACCTTTTCACTGTCTTCCCCCCTTCTACTTCTCTTTACCTTCTCCCCATTATCACCCCTCCTCCTCTTCCTCCCCCTCCTTCCCTCTCTCTCCCCTCCCCTACTTTCAATCACCCCCCCCTCACCCCCTCTCGGTCACGCCCATACCTCTTCTCCCCTCTCCCATATGTCACCTCTCACCTTCCTCTTCCCTCATACCCTTCTCCTCCCACATCCTTCCTCTCCCCATTTCCCCTTCCTACCACATTCCTTTCATCTTTCTTCCTCATTCCTTCCTCCCCATTGCTCCTTCCCACCCATTTCTCTCCTCCCTCCCTCCTTCCCATCCATTATTCTCCCCTTCTCCTGCCTACGTCATTCCTCTCACCTCTCTTCCCCACCCACTTCCTCTCATCCTCCCCCCACTCACCCCCACCATATATCACCCTCACCCCCACCATATAGCACCCGCACCCCCACTATATATCACCCTCACCCCCACCATATATCACCCTCACCCCCACCATATAGCACCCCTACCCCCACTGGTTAGCATGACATCGAACTATTACGGCCGCGTACTACCAACTACTGTAATTGTTTCAGTACGATAGTTAGCTAGGTAAACGTTAGTGCTTATTTACACCGTCATAAGACTTACGGTAAGCTATCCATCATTTGACCCGGAAGGCTTTAGCTGCTAATTCTGGGTTATGTAATGGACGGTGAATTACTTGTGGAGATTATTATTATTATTATTATTATTATTATTATTATTCAGTAGCTTTTTACTATTTCAACAAAAGGTTAACTGGTCATTAATAAAGTTTAATAATTTATGTCCTTTTTACCACAAATAAATAATAAAAGCTCCTTTAAAATGTATTGAATAAATGAATTAATAAAAAAACTAATGAAAAGTATAAATGTATTATGCATTATGTATATTTATGTATTATGTATCAATAAACATCATGTAAAGGTGTCTAATAACCACACACACACACACACACACACACACACACACACACCACATCAGTAATCGACGATAAAAAGATAATCAGAGTTCTTAAATATGACATCGGAATTATACTGTTACTCTACCTCAGTAATGTGTGTGTGTGCGTGTGCGTGTGTGTGTGCGTGTGCGTGTGTGTGTGTCGGAGGCCTGGCACGCTGATGATAAGACATTGTGGGTGCCAATAATTCACTTTGTTTATCACACAAATACAGATGAAAAAAATCGAAGGCTTCCCACACGTTTGGCCAAGCCTGTGTATACAATGTGTGTGTGTGTGTGTGTGTATGATATGTGTGTTTGTGTGTGTGTGTAACAGAGTGACGGTCTGTACACTGATAGTCGATTGATAGTGTGCACATGTATGGTCAAGTAACACTGTCAACACACATGGTCAAGTAACACTGTCAACACACATGGTTTAAGTAACACTGTCAACACATACGGTCAAGTAACACTGTCAACACACATGGTCAAGTAACACTGTCAACACACATGGTTTAAGTAACACTGTCAACACATGTGGTCAAGTAACACTGTGAACTCGTATGATTAAGTAACATTGTTTACAGACGGTCAAGTAACACATAAGGCAGACTCCGATAAACAGTAGATCATCTTCCTTTACTACACAGATAACTACACTAACAACAACAACAACAACAACGAGGACAACAACAACAACAACAACAACAAAGACAACAACAACAACAACAAGACAACAACAACAACAACGAGGACGACAACAACAACAACGAGGACGACAACAACAACAACAAAAACAGCAACAACAGGAAAAACGACAACAAAAACAACGACAACAAAAACAACAACAAAAACAACAACAAAGACGATAACAAGTTTATAAATCAAATTTCAGGTTCACTTAAATAAAACAAATTCTTATTCACATTAACAATAAAAATACGTTTCGATTATAATCTTAAAAGAAGTATTTGTCTCCTTTTTTTTTAATAACTACAAAATCTGATTCAGGTTATATACATGTGTAGGTATAAATGTATATGTATATAGTACGTAGAGAACATGTATAAATGCTGGTAGGTTGAAATTTCAGAACGAGTAGAATTTTCATACATATTTACCTAATTTATGTACAAAATGATGTGACACATATGACACAGTGTTATATGTGTACCTTGATGCTGAGGAGTGTCCCTGTACTGCCAGTAACATTTCCCAACACCTGTAGTCACTACCTTGTGTGTGTGTGTGTGTGTGTGTGGTTACATTTTGAAATTTTTGCACCTGTATTTAAACATGTATGCCTGTATTTGTACCTATATAAGTACCTGTATCTACACCTGTACCTATGTAAGTACCTGTATCTACACCTGTACCTATGTAAGTACCTGTATCTACACCTGTACCTGTATAAGTACCTGTACCAACATGCTACCAGCCGCCAGGTAACCATTTCTTCATCTCTTCTAAAATTATTTAAAAACTGTAATAATATTTCCAAGGAACAGAAAAGTCGTCCAATTTAAAACATACATACATACATACATACATACATACATAAACAAGTTCACAGGTACACGCCCACAATCATGCAAACACAAAACACATACATAAGTAATCACACACACACACACACACACACACACACCATTAACACATATCACTGAGAAAACTCTACCAATTATTTTTTCTCATTCAAGGAGAACCCATAAACATTACTAAACATACTGAGATTGAATGTTTTTTTTTAGGCCTGTTATAACATTGACAAATTTAACATGGCGATAACATTTTCCATTCTCTCATTCCTCATGATGTTGATTTAAAGTTACAGAATGTTTAATAAATACAAAAAAATTAAATAAACACCCAGGTGGTATATGATTACAGATGTTAATTACATATATGTATCCAGATTCTTTGTATTATGTAACTGTAATGTTTATCTGATATATAACCAGTGGAGTATAATATTCTGTAGTTATATGTAGAGTAAATAATATATTTTTTTAATTTTATGGTTACGTATATAATTCTGATTTAACTGTACTGTTAGTCTTATTACACAGGAACAGGTGAGAGACAACAGGAACAGGTGAGATACAATAGGGTCAGGTGAGATACAACAGGGACAGGTGAGATACAACAGGAACAGGTGAGATACAATAGGGACAGGTGAGATACAACAAGGACAGGTGAGATACAATAGGGACAGGTGAGAGACAACAGGAACAGGTGAGATACAATAGGGACAGGTGAGATACAACAAGGACAGGTGAGATACAATAGGGACAGGTGAGATACAACAGGAACAGGTGAGATACAACAGGAACAGGTGAGATACAAAAGGAACAGGTGAGATACAACAGGAACAGGTGAGATACAACAGGAACAGGTGAGATACAATAGGGACAGGTGAGATACAACAGGAACAGGTGAGATACAATAGGAACAGGTGAGATACAACAGGGACAGGTGTGCTGAGAAAATAAAATTGTTAGCAGTACTTTTAAACAGGTAATCACTTCAGTCTTACGTAACATTATCTTAATCCGGTAAATTAAATAAAAACTCCGGTAAATTAAAAATTCCGGAAAATTAAAAACTCCACAACGTCGCCCACCTTTTATATGAGAAGTTAAGGAGAAGCATTTAACACCCATTAGCACCTTAATGTTTGGGAAACAATGACTGTGTAAGGCGTAATATGGTGACAATGAGGTAGGTAGGTGTGTGTGTGTGTATGTGTGTGTGTGTATGTGTGTGTGTGTAAACGAAAAGCTTTATGGCATATTTACAGGTTTTTCAGAGTCAAGTGTTTTTGACCTGTACGAACTGAAGTAATTAAAAGAGATTTGTTATTTTTTTTCGCGAGAAGAAATTAAAAAAAAATTGCATGATATTTTATTTTGCTTCGGTGTCAGAGATGAGGAAGAGATTGAACGAGAAAGAATGAGACAAAGATAATTGGAAAGAAGAGGGAAAGAAATAGCGATTAAAGGAGAGAAGACAAAAAAAACACAAGAGTATACGAATCATTATAGCAACGATACCTGAAAAAAAATAATTACCTGTGATCATCAAAGTAAATAAACAGCTCTGTATTTACCTTATGGCTAACCCATGTTGGACACCTCCACATGTTGCTCTCTACGTAACAAAGCCACCTGGCATGTTGGTTGCTCACACCTTGCCCTTCCTCTGTCCTGGGTTCTCACACATATCCCTGCAGCGTCGAGGGGGAGCCCAAGGATCACTCTCTCCTGCCGGCGACAGTAGTGACCCACCACCACCTTCCTGCCACACGACTCAACGAGAACTGTGAGGGCCACGGTAAAAGGTCTTCGTCCAGTCGGCGCTTCAGAAAGGTAGAGACTCTTATTACGTCTTGTTTTTATCTTTATTTTATGCGTGAGTTTTGCAGCGGTTTTATACGAGGTCGTTTTTCCTTCTGTTTTAGTTTCTGTTTATGTGACTATTTTTAGCTACTTTATTATTTACTTTTATTTAAAGTTTTACGGTTTCCGAGTCGTGTGTTTTGTTTTGTTTTTACTCAACGGAACGCGCTTGATGGTATAGCGGGAGGGAGGGGGAGTGTTTGTTGGGTGGTATACACGCGGTGTTTAGAGGGGAGTTGGTGTGAACTACACCAACGCAGTTTCCTCCTCCTGTGGTAGGCGCTGTAGCAGGAATCTAGTCCCGTAACCTGTCATGACGTCCATCAAACACGACTAAACAGCAACTAATTTTTTGTTAAACAGCCACAGCGAACTTTTTTGTTTTTTTAAGTTTTTCTCGTTTATTAAATGATTACATCTATATGTATAAATCGGCTTAGTTAGCTTGTGAGTTATTTAGTTATTCATGAGTTTTCGACATGTCTGGGGCAGCTTTTCTGTTGTCCGTGGGGTACAGCGTATGTCCAGCACTGCTCTTAGAGTCCAAGTGGGGCGTGTGTGGCCACCGGGGAACGACGGCGGCTGCGGTGATGTTGGTGATTGGGCGATGGTGGTGTGGTGGCGGCGGAGGTCTCGCCACTCACCATGCTTGCCCCTCACTCACTCCCTCGCTACTCTCCCTCTGCTCTCACCTCCGTGCTGCTGCCGGAGGTAGTGGCGGTCGCGCAACTCTCGCTCCCCCCCCCCTCTCTCCCCTCCCCCTCTTTCTCCCTCACTCCCCCCCACCTCCACCTCCTCCTCCTCACTCCTCCTCCTACTCCGGTCTCTCTTCTTCCCAGTCCCCCTCCCTACCCCCCCTTCCTGTCTGCGCCTGCGCCGTGTCTGCGCCTGATCAATAGCTTCCCTCACATGCCGTTCGTGGCCCACTCAGCCTCTCACGGGCCACGTACCACAACACCCGACCGGGCCGCTCTCTTCCTCCCAGGGCCGCACTCTCCCTCTCTCAGAAACACCTGGGCTACACTCACACGCTCTCTCTCTCTGCCACACCCACACACACTCCATAACACACCCACACAAACACTTCATTACACACCTACATAACCTTGATTACACACTTACATACACGAAAGAAACACACACACACTGTACCATTCTACACCTTCATTCCCAAGGCCACACCCCCCAACGCCAGACCTACTACCCTCGGCCTCACCTACAATATATACACCCGGACCAACGCTCTACACTACACCCAGCCATCCATACGCAAGCACATAACCTTCTGTCACACCTACACACTTTCTGAAGTACACCTACACACCCCAGGACACACACCCCACGCCACACCTACCCACACTTTAGGCCAGATCCACACACACACTCTAGTCACACCCACACACTACATGCCACACCCACAGTCCACGTACTCTAAGCCACATCCCCACACAATCTAAGCAACAACCGTACACCCATGGCCACACCTACACACTCCAGGTCACATCATCACCAACGTAGGCCACACTTGCACATCCTGGGCCACATATATACACCCTAGTACACACCCACAGTGAGCCCTAGGCCACACCTAACTTCCCCGAGTCACACCCACACTGGCCACACCTTGGAGCACTGGGCCACACCTTGGAGCACTAATCATCCATATACTTTTCTAAACTACATTGAAATCTAACCTAACCTAACCTAACCTAACCTAACAGACATAAGTAAACCTTATCGTGAACAAACACCAACCAACGCACATGTTCGGTAAAAGCCAATCAGCACACGTCTATGTTGGGGAAGGACCAATCAGCATACGTCAATGTTGTGTAAGGACCAATCAGCAGACGATTTAACCACCTCCCCTATCTTGTCTCAGTCTCCCTCCCTCTCCCCTTCTCCCCCCTCCTCCCATTTCCCTCCCCATATCCTCCCATCTTCCTATCCTCCCTTTCTCCCCTTATCCTCCTCTCTCCCTCTCTCCCTATCCTCCCCTCCTCCCCATATCCTCCCCTCTCCCTATCCTCCCCTAATCCTCCTCTCCTTCCCTTATCCTCCTCTCTCTCTCTCCTTCTCCCCTCTCCCTATCCTCCCCTCTCCCTATCCTCCCCTAATCCTCCTCTCCTTCCCTTATCCTCCCCTTCGTCTCCCTCCTTCTCCCCCTCCTCCCCCTTCATCTCCCCCCTTCTCCCCTTTACCCCACATAAGCTCCCTATCTCCCCTCACAGGACCTCCAAGTATCACAAGAACGACTAATCTTCTTAAGGTTCTTTTGTACCAGCTGGCGTAAGTTACTTAACACACTTGACGAACTTAACGCCTCACTCTATCAACAAACGCCATTGGTTGATAAGGTGTCTCATTAACTTTTTACCAACTTATTGCTAATAAAAGGGGTGAATTACAGGCAGGCAGGCAGAAGGAAGGAAGGAAGGAAGGAAGGAAGGAAAGGAGACAGACAGACAGACAGACAGACAGAAGGAAGGAAGGAAGGAAGGAAGGAAGGAAGACAGACAGATATTACAAACACACTATAAGCAAGGAGTATAAAGAACCACCTCATCTGTCCTTTAACTATCAAAGTAAACTAACAATAATATTATCATCATTTAGTAAAGAAATAAGTCTTAATATAAGTAAGTAGTATCAATTTATCTTATCTTTATGCACTGAATATTGATGTTTTACCCATTACTGTACAACAACAACAACAACAACAACACCAACAACAACAATATAAATAAAAAGTAATAAAAATAAAATGATATATAAAAATAAAATAAAAATAGTGCAGAAGGTGAAATAAGGGGCTGATTTATCGCCGCATCTCCAAGTCAGACTGAGGTGTGATGAAGGTGCGTGACCTAACCTGACCTAACCTAACCAGCCTGGGGTCCCATAGCAACCAGCCTGACTTGTGCTACCCTCCACATCCCCCAACAACTGTACTAATTCTTGTCAACCAAACAACGTTGGGGTTGTGACACGAGAGAGAGAGAGAGAGAGAGAGAGAGAGAGAGAGAGAGAGAGAGAGAGAGAGAGAGAGAGAGAGAGAGAGAGAGAGAGAGTCATTGTTCCAAGCTGCCAAGGCCAAGCCCATTATATTATATGGAATAATTACGAGCATTATCTATACAAGGTAAACACAGGTAACGTAAGTAAAAATATGAATTAATTAAAACTAGTTATATACTGTACCGCCAAGCTGAAGATGCATATATACACAAACTTCAGGTAGAAACTATTTTTATTATTATTATTATTATTATTATTATTATTACTGTATTATTATCATTATTATTATTATTATTAATATTATTATTATTATTATTATTATGCATCTTCCAGTATCGTTTAATATTACGAGCATTACATACTACAATACATATTACATAAACACCGACTCCTCTTGTTGTTGTTATTCGCATCACGTGGCTACTACAGCAGTCGTCAGTAACACCTACAGGTTGTAAATAATCTTTCCTGTTTCCCGTCTCCATTTATTACACTTCCTCTCACATTTTATTGAGACAAACGAGTCGACAAAAGTTTCCCTCTTAGGTTAGTAGTGATATATTATGCTCGTTGTTTCCTTGGCCTTCAGTGGATATCATCTTATCCTTCGTCTGTAGTCAAGTTAAGTAATACCATATATATCCTATCCTACATATATATCCTATCGTATCCTATCCCAACCTAACCTAATTATATCTCACAGTACATAACTTCAGTAAATCCTGACGTAAAAAAAAAAGTTAATGATTTCGTTGTTATGTTTGAAATGGTGAGAGAATATAATCATACTTCAAAATATATATTGAAATATTACAAACAATAAACAAAAATAAACAAGGGTGAAGTAAACAAGAGGTATCTTTTCCACCTCACAAAAATAAACACAAATATATTAACCAGAATGAAATTAACTGAACCACACGACTACCTAACTAATATCAAACACAAAGTGGAATCCAAAACATCCTTACAACACAAGAGTTATTAAAAAAAAATACCTTCCAGGATTGAGTCATCTAAATTCCACGAAGGCAAAGTTTTCAGCCGGTTTTCTGATGGAGGTGAAATTATTATAATCAATTCGTGGAAAATTGTGCTGACAAGGTTGTGTGGTAATGGTTAAGCTGGACAAACACGTACACGTAATAAAATAATCATAACAATAGATTCCCGTTGGATCAAGTATATCCTTTTCTTAACACGAGTCGAGAAGGAGATGGATCGTGTGTCACCTCAAGTCAACAGCAATGAAGAATAATACCCATGGCAATGCCTTAACAGTGAAACTCATAAATGACAGCTATTTGAAGTGGCGATGGCGGCGGAAATGTACGGGGTGACATTCATTCAGCAAGAAATACTAGGCAATAACTCAGGCGACACGGCCCTCCCCCCTCTTCCCACCACTACCAACACCCCCTCCCCCCTCTTCCCACCACTACCAACACCCCCTCCCCCTCTTCCCACCACTACCAACACCACCCCCCCCCCCAGCTTAAACCAATAAAACTAAGTTCCCCTGACAAATTGGCACAATGAATCTAACCCAAAAAATAAATACAAAATAAAATAAGCAATTCTTAAATACATTGTGGTAATACCTACTCTTCACCTCCGCTGTTGCTCATAAAGTCATAAACACAAAGTCAGTTCCAGTTCAATATTTTATTTGACAGGTGTTGTTCTTTGTTACAAGTGATGATAGTTTTAAGCAGCTTATTATATATGTATTTAAGAGTTTAAAGAATGAATTATTTGATTATTAGTAATTACCCTTTAAAATTAAACGTATCAGTCTATCGTTTGCCTGTCTGTATGTCTGTCTGTTTTTCCCGTCTGTAATGTCTGATTTTCTGCTCTGTCCGTCTGTCTGCTTTTCTCTCTGTATGTCTGTCTGATTTTCTGTCTGTCTGTGTGTCTGTAATATAACTCCTGTAGTGATAAAAGAATTTACATTAAACTTCTTATCATTGAGAGAAAGTAAAAAAAAAAAAAATACTAACTTCAACCCCTATCTCATAGGGGGTCAGGACAAAACCGCCTAGGACAAAACCCAATAGGACAAAACCCCCTAGGATAAAACTCCCTTGGACAAAACCCCCTAGGATAAAACTCCCTTGGACAAAACCCCCTAGGATAAAACTCCCTTGGACAAAACCCCCTCGGATAAAACTCCCTTGGACAAAACCCCCTAGGATAAAACTCCCTTGGACAAAACCCCCTCAAGTAAAGTGCAAAGTAGGACAAAAACCCTTTATTTAGAGTAAAAAATATGACAAAAAGCCCACATAACACGGGGAGAGGAAGAACGATGCATCGCCCGCATCATAACTCTTGCATTGGAGCGGATACTTTATAAATAAATAAATAAATAAATAAATAAATAAATAACCTCAATATATATCACAAAAAGTCGAGAGTAAAAACTTATATCTATGTCAAAGGGTCAAGGTCACGGCTGGAGATTAAGGTCACGGCTGGAGGTTAAGGTCACGGAAGGAGGTCAAGGTTACGGCTGGAGGTAAAAGTCACGGCTGGAGGTCAAGGTCAAGGCTGGAGGTCAAAGTCACGGAAGGAGGTCAAGGTCAAGGCTGGAGGTTAAGGTCAAGGCTGTAGGTAAAGGTCAAGGCTGGAGGTTAAGGTCAAGGTTGTAGGTAAAGGTCAAGGCTGGAGGTAAAGATCAAGGCTGGAGGTAAAGGTCAAGGTCAAGGCTGGAGGTAAAGGTCAAGGCTGGAGGTCAAGGTCACGGCTGGAGGTCAAGGTTACGGCTAAAGGTCAAACTTGCCATCATCATATACCCAAAGTACTCCTGTGGTTTATTAATATGCATCAGAATTCTCAAACCTAACCTAACCTAACTCATCGTTCACCCCAGCACGAGTTCCTTCATTATGTAAATTAAATGATTAACTTTATGAAAATTTAGGATTTTTATCTTCAAATGCCACCAGACGATCTCCTGACCCAAGGGTTTAGTTTAGGTTAGGTTAGGTTTGGTTAGGTTAGGTTTGGTTAGGTTAGGTTTGGTTAGGTTAGGTTTTAGGAGCTGCAAGAAACGTTAATGTTGTTTATGGGAGATGTGACCTACAGCAAGAGCTCATTGTACGGTACATTCATACATTAATACACAAACGTAAACAAGCATATATAACGTATATGTATACTAATATAACACATACATGAAGACCGTACTATATACGTCATTTCATTCATATATACACCTTCGTAACATGTATCCGTATATAACAGGTAATGAAGTAACACTGGTGTAGATTAATACAGTATAACTTTTTTTCTATATTTTTAATTTCTTTCCATTCTTTTTTTTTTCGCCCCCCCCCCCCCCCCCCCCCAGGCTCCGTTGTGGGTCGTGTGCCCTGTGCTCGGGTGGGCTAATTCCCGTAAAAAAACAAAAAAAAACACAAAAAAAAAAACAAAAAAAAAACAAGACCTGGGAGTTAATATGTTAAGAGTATGTATACCGCTCACCTGTGGCCGTGTACCTGAAGAAAAACAGTCACAAAATAATTCAAGTACGTGTGTAATTCATCCGAGTTAATATAAATTCCCTAAGAGTTCTATTATATACCAATAAACAAACACGCACACACACCCACCCACCTACCTACCCCTACACACACACGCACACATACATGCACCTCCAAATGTATCTTGCAGAGGTTCCTAAACCAAGCCTTAAAGTGGCTGCGGTGACGGCCATACCTCTCACCGGTGGTGGCAGTGGGGAAAGCCAGGTGACGACAATAAGAAGACCCTAACCTAACCTAACCAGAAAGGATTACTCGTATTAATCATGTATTCACAGCATGACACACACGACGTCACACTACCACCAGTAATATAATGGATGACCCCACTTAGTCCAGTTCTGTACACGTCAAGGTGACCCCCAAAAAATTGCACGTACGTATATTTTTTTATTGAATCTAAACACCAATGTACTTAACCACACCAATGCACTTAACCACACCAATGTACTTAACCACACCAATGCACTTAACCACACCAATGTACTTAACCACACCAATGCACTTAACCACACCAATGTACTTAACCACACCAATGCACTTAACCACACCAATGTACTTAACCACACAGCCTAATGACGCCAAGTCGTAGTATGAATAAACAGGAAAGACACTTGGTCCAATTTTCCTCGGTAAGAAAATGTTGTCTTTATGTCCTCTGGTCAATCTGGTTGTACATGCTGATGTTGGCTAATACACCTGGAAAAGCGTCCAGGTGTTGCTTATGCACGATTTTGTTAACATGTACAGTCCACCTTCACTTGTGCGGATCGTCAGGTTTTGTGCAGTGTGGCAGAGTTGTGTTTGTTTGCATTCGACAGAAGGAAACTCGCAATAGTAAACAAACTATGGAATTAAATTAAAAGAATGTTAAAACAAATATCTCAATGTTATGATTTGTGGAATGTTTATATGAAGAGCCCCTGTAAAAGCACTAGTGAAGGGGACTGTACCTAACCTAACCTAACCTAACCTAACCTAACCCAATTTAGGTACAGTTTATGCTATGAAAGTTAAATCCTAACCAGAGAAAACATGAATCCCCCCAAAATATTCACTTTGGAAAATTAAAAACTTTGTAAATCACAGGAAATATTTGATACTAACAAGAACAAACAACAGTTAAGCAAACTTTCGTGATTCTAACAGCAAGAAATTCTCTCTCTCTCTCTCTCTCTCTCTCTCTCTCTCTCTGAATTACCAAAAAAATTACAAATAACAATATTTAAAAAAAAAATACCTCTCCATCACCAGAATTATCGTACGTTTGAGAAAAATTATAATTTGTATCAATAAATTTGCCCAAACATCATTCTTATCATGCAAGCTGCAATCAACAATAAAATACTGTGCCATAATATGTTGCCTAGCTAGGCTTAGTGACTGTAAACTCTAAAGGGAACCTGCCAACAGCCCCATGTTAAAAGCTGCACAAGGCTATGTTTTCGCTGGCTCAGTCTTGCAGGCATATCAATGTTACACTGGGTAGACACGATAAGAACTGCCCCAAGGTTGTTCTGGACCTCACAATGATCAAATATTCACAAGTATCGAGAATGTGGAGTCGATGAGGCGCCAGGGAGAGGAGAATGTACACGAGACACAAACTAACCACTAACTACGATACAGGATTACCTTCTTAATATGCAACAGAAATGGAAACTGTCAGCATTAACCTCAGTGGAACAGTGACAAATCCTAATGACTTCTCTTCAGATTTCAGATATCATTATAGCGTATAAAGTATTTCGTATTTTAGTACCACAATGGTCACTGCACGTCCGAAAAATATATCCAGCCGGGGAGAATATCGTAAATATATCGTTTTACGGCTCATACCGGTTTCAGATAATCAATGTTTTGACGCGTGTACAGCGGCGCACGGTCATGGTGACATTCCGACACATTTATATTTGATGTGAATTGCCGAGATCCCAAGAATAACACCAACCAACTCAAGTCAATGAATATTTCTGAGAATCCATACTGTGAAAACTTCATAATTATTTGATGATCACAGTTATCTAGGGCTAACATGGGATACATTTTAGATTCTATGAAATTATTTGGATATCACAGAATCCAAATAAGTTACCTGCAAGAATGTGTTGGTTTTCTAAAAAGTCGTGATGGCAATGGGAAATTATTTGTGATCTCTCATACATAAGTAACAAAACAAACAAAAGCAACAAGTAGCAGCAGTGTTCCAGGGACTGTGTGTTGACTTTGCACGCAACTACTTTTTTCTTTTTTTGGTCTTCGTGAAGGGGAGTAGAGAAGGGAAGGCTGGGAGTAGAGAGGGGAAACTTCCAGGAAAATGATTTAAACTCTGATATAGAACAGAATGTTGCAGCATTCTGGGACCTGGCGACCATTACCAGTAAAGTCATGCTCAAGTGAAACATCCAAGGTTTTGTGTCTCTGAACCACCTTTGACACCCAATACTCGACCTCCGACACCCTATACTCGACCTACGACACCCGATACTCGACCTCCGACACCCGATACTCGACCTACAACACCCGATACTCGACCTCCGACACCCAAAAAACTGACTCGCAACTACCAGAATTGTAGTTGGCTTTCGATAAGATGTTCAGCACGTGATAAAAACCCTTAAGACCAAGGCAGACTACTAAAGACTACACACTACTATAACAACGTCCCCTACTCCTCATAAAACCACATGTACATCCACTCACCTTCTTACCCAAATCATTCACAACCCAAAACCTCACAGAACTAAAATCATTCTCATATGAAGGTTAAATTATTCTATGTTTGATATCATTCTCAAGTGTCGTATCCAAGTAACACGGTACAAACTTTGCTCTTGTATGTTCCTGGTTAACACAGTATCACAGTTTTGGACCACGGAGCATTGACTTGGTAGAAGAACAACGAAGATAAGTCCAGATGAATCTATAAAAGTCATCAAGTATGTGTTTCAGTCCTCGAATATAACGCATCAATACTAATGTCAGTACAATACCTTCACACAGTCTGGTTACCCAAAAAATAGTACACAAAATTACCCTCGTTTCTTTCTTTACTGTGTTTTATCGTCGAATAAAGTCACCCACCTACTCAAGTCAATTCGATTTACCCTCTGAACCACAACCCTCCCCCCCCCCCTCCCCTCGAGAGATTCAGACTCGTGAGCCCAAGGCAGTAGAATGATACATTATTCTGTCTTCAAATGGGAATAACGAGGAAATAATAAAGCACAGGATAAGACAGTGTCAAGTTAATGATACTGAGAGGCACAATCACGAAGCTGACACAACATTGTTTAAGCTACACTGCACTCGAGCGAGGTGAGAATACATGATAGGTGAGTTTTTTTTTTTATATAGTTGTGACTTTGACCTCTAAGTGTGTGTGTGGGGGGGGGGGGGGGTAGGGGGGATAAATAACGTTCCATATAATATATTTTAGTGGTAAGTTTATCTCCATCACCGTAATCACTAATCCCCCCCCCCCCCCCCACAAGATGTGAATTACACGATAGCGCTTGGGAACTTCGTGTTTTTTTTTTCTTATGTGGTTAGGTGATCAGCACATACATACATAACATTACATTCATACCACCGTCCACCTATGGCAAGCGGTAACCCCCCCCCCCCCTAAGCACACACACCCATAAATTCCTATCTGAAATTTACTGCGTGACAAACTTAAACGTTAATATTTTTACTCCGTCCCGATGCATTTTAAATTCCTCCCGCTGGATTTATTTTTCGACGTGAATCTTTGGGACATATTTCCTGGTGGTGATGTATGATGTCTGAGCCACTGTGAGTTTTGTTACTATAAGTCAGCTGGGCAGTTGTTCCCAAGAGTTTTAGTCCTATTTGGTTTAAGAGTAACATTACATAACTATTAGGATTGGAGCCTATTAAGATTGGAGCCTATCAACATTGGAGTAGATTAAGATTGGGGCCTACTTGTGGTCGATTAGTATTGGGACCTACTAGGAATGAGACTTAGAACCTAATAATTAAGCTAGGTTGGAGCGAATTTGGAATAGGGACTTCAGACATAGGCCCATTTAACCAGTCACTATATTACACAGGTACTATCGTGGACAAAAGTTCGCTCCCTCCAAAACTGAAACAGTATCGACCCCAAATGAGACAAAACAGCACACCCGCACAGTCAGGGTAAGTCAGTTCGGAGACTCATTCCTGTGTCTCAGTTCTACCACAGGGACCGAACTTTTGTCCACGATAGTGCCTTATAGTCACATCTCTCTCACAACTAACTATAGATTCTAACCATTCATTATTCTGTTTGATTTATTATTTTCATATACATATATACACCCTTGTAATGCGTATATTATTGATATTGAAATTATTATCAAAATTATCATTATTATTATTATTATTAGGGGATCATTATTCATTATTATTAATTTTGTAAGAATTTCGGGGTAATATAGTGTAACCTGTAACATAACTTGTATTTGATTATTCTAGTGCAGTGGTTCTCAACCTTTTTCACTCCATTTCTCCCTTGAGGAATTTTCAACATCCTCGTGGCCTCCTTCATTCCCCTCCCCCCCCCCCCCCCCACAAATAATGCAGAAGAAGAGAACACCCTTATTTTATTTCAAGGTTGACAATCATCATTATCTTATATTTTGATAGACTTACATGATTTACATAACTGACGTCACTTGGCTAGGGTGACTACTAGACAGGCCTCACAGCAAACTTGAATTTGGTTGGGAAAAAGTTCATATGATCTCTCCATATTTTGTCACAGCTCAATGGGAAGGCTGACATTGTTTCCTTTCTGTCAGGTGACTGATCCGAGGTTGTGTCACTGACAATGCACATATCATGTCCGGGTCCACATCCAGTCGGTTCCGGCTCTTACTCTTTGTATGTAGAAGGGTGGAGAAACCAGATTCGCATAAATAGGTAGTTGAAAAAGGTAAGAGGACTCGAAGTGCAATCTCGCTAACTTTTGGATATGACTGATACATTGAGCACCAGAATACAGTCAGAGATCTTTCTTCATAGAGATCTTTGGCAGCAGAATCATTCTTGAGATCAAGAAATTCGTCCTGAACATTATTGGGAATGGTAGCAATATCAATAGTGCCAGAGAAAGGATTCCTCACCAATTTTCCATCTTCCTCCTCGAATTATGGGAAATACTTTTTGAGCTCACTTCCAAGGATTTCAGGTGCTGAGTGATTTCAGTTTTGAGTGATGGGTCAAGCAGATGATCTTCATTCTCATCAAGAACAGTTGAAAGATTCTCAAACATGGCAACATTTCCTGTATTGACTTTCCTTTGCCAATTCTGGAGCTTGGCAAGAAATGCAGGAAGACAATTCATGAGGTAAAACGCATTTCTCTCCTTGCCCTGCAGCTTGAGATTTAACCTGTTTAGCTGCTCAAATATATCTGCTAAATATGCAAGACGTGGCTCCCACAGCACCTCATTGAAGTGACTTAATTGATCATCTTTCCTTTGTACTTGCAGGAACAACTTAAGCTCTCCCCGAAGTTCAAACACTCGATTCACAACATTGCCCTTGGAAAGCCAGCACACTTTGGAGTAAAAGAGGAGGGCTTCATGCTCTGAATCCATGTCTCTACAAAGATTCTGGAAAAAGCGAGAGTTCAGATCTCCAGTTTTCACAAAGTTGACACATTTGACCACTACCTCCAGGATCTTGCAAAGTTCATCAGGGAGGGTTTTCGACGCCAGTGCAAAACGATGGATCATACTTCCTTGACACACTTCTGGAACCCCGATTTTGATCCCAGCATCGCCGGAGCCCCATCCGTACAGACTCCACAACAATTTTCCCAGTTGATCCTGTAAGCTGTGAAGAAAGAAGACAGCTTTTCCATCACATCTACAGCTGTTGTGGTGGTCTCAAGCTGTGTACAGAACAGATATTCCTCCTTGATGTCACACAAGAAAACATACCTAACAAACACCAGAAGCTGTGTACAAGAACTCACGTCCGTTGACTCATCCAGCTGTATTGCAAACATACCAGTTGGAGATAATTAAACAAAATGACAAAAAAATAATGAAAATTCTCTTCTGCCAAGTCAAAATAATTAATAAAAGTTTTGTTTAATTTAGATTCCCAACATTATTTGGAAACGTACAATTTATAACAGCTCGCCGTGGCTCCCTTGGGGACCTTGGCCCCCAGGTTGAGAACCACCGTAATCTAGTGATATAATCTCTCGTCTCCTTCAACCTCATACGATCATACGTGTTATTCCATGAGATTTAACACGTAGTAGGCATGATCGAGGTAAATGTCGTCAGCTCTTGACCTACGGCAGGAGTAGAAGGAGCGTAAACAGAACCAGTCTCTCGGTGGTAAATGTTCCCTGACCTTTCTAAGAACAAGTTTAGTGCTATGGAGTTTATAATTTATTCTGATGGCTGAAGAGACAGAGTTATTCTTTGGTTATTTCTGTAATTTGTGTTGCTATTTTTGCTGTTATTATTATCATTATTATTAGTAGTAGTAGTAGTTATCAATATTAACATTCTCTTGTTTCAAAGTGTCACACACACACACACACACACACACACACACACACTGATAGCATGAAGAAAATTTTTTGTTTTCTTATCATCTCAATATAAAAATAATCGAGATTCAAAAGAATGAAGAACAAAGGAACACCAAAGAGAAGAAGACAAAGACTTTAAGGACGAACTTCACAGAAAAGGAGAGGAGGAAGAGGAAGAGGAGGAGAAGGAAGAGGAGGAGAAGGAAGTAGAAGAGGAGTCAGAGGAGGAGGAGCAGGAGAAAGAAGAGAACGAGGAGGAGAAGGAGTAACAAGAATAGGGCGAGGAGGTAGAGGAGGAGGAGGAACAAGAAGAGGAAGAGGAACAAGAAGAAGAGGAGGAGGAAGAAGAGAAGACCATCCAATGTTCGTCTTGCTCAAGAGTTCCAATGCCACATTCATCCGATTTATTAAGAGTTCAGACAATCTTTCGTGGGTGTTGTTTCGATGACAGGTTAGGTTAGGTTAGGTTAGGTAGATGCAGCCGCCAACTCATTAAGTCAGTTAGGTAGATGAGGTAAAAATGACTTAATGGATAAAAAAAATAGTCAAAGCAATTACATATTAAAAAAATAGTAAAAAAAAAAAAAAGTGTAAACTTCGTAGAGACTCGACGATCTGCAGCACTCCAGATGCCTTCCTACGGTGCATTTTTAACCAACTCGTATATCTTTAGTACTACATCACTTTGGCTAGTATAATAACAGGTACTAATAGACAGTAATGCTAGTTTATACCCCACAATCCAGGGGCGGATCCAGGTATATCAAATGTGTGGGGGCGGGGTCCAAGGAATTGTGGGTGGGGGAACATGGCCAACATAGCGAGCCTACCCAGCAAGGGGTTTTGGGGGCGCTGTAAGCCACCCACCCCCCATATTTTGTTTTAATCTGACCAATATCACCGTCATTTTGAAGCTATGTCCACTTGATATTAGGAGATATTCTGAGGTCAATAGTAATTAATTTTTACTATACAAAAAGGCCTGAGTACAATATTGCATTAAAGAAAAAATATTGGAATTTCTCATGAAAATGGGGGTCCGGATCTCCAGGACCTGCCCCCCCCCCCCCCCACCACTTTACAAGGTATGGGGTATTGGCAGATAGACGTAGCGATACTGAAAGAGTTTACGCTCTTACCTCCAGAGAAAACGCGTCCCATTACTTCTTTAGAGAAAACGAACTTGACTTCAATATGTTGGTAACTATATTAAATACACATTTGTCGTAATACTGTCCATGTTATATTAAATATTAACGACTGTGCTACTTACGTTGAGATGCACTTATAGACAACCCGTACCTGTAAGAAAAATAAAAATAAATTAACACAAAATTATGGTAATATTTGAGGAACATGCAGTGTTTGTTTTCAGTACAGTACTAAAATATTCTCTAACACCTTCTAACATTTGAATAAAGTTGTTGTAAAGTAAGGAAAAAACACTATCACTTAATTACAAATATGTTAAGATGACTAAACATTCAAGACAAACTTCCCAAATTACAACACGTGTCAGCACAGTACAGTACATCAATTCCTGTCACTTTAAAATGTTAATCTCAATTGAATTTATCATGTCATCACTTAACAGCTTAATACCCGTACAGGCGAGTGGCACAGCTGTTTATTGTGGTTTTTGTTATAAACTTAATTATCTAACGTTAGTACAGGAGGAACCGAAATGTTTTATATTATTATTACCAATAATTACAAAATAAATCCCCACTCAAATAAAAAAAAAAAAATAAAATAATTAAATACATAGAATAACAAATATATAAATAAAAACAAATAAACAAATAAATGAATAAATAATAAATAAATAAGTAAATAAATAAATAAATAAATAAATAAATAAACATCCTCACCCTCCAAAAAAGAGATGAACACACACATACACTTTTAATATCCTCAAGTTAGGTTAGGTTAGGTTAGGTTAGGTTTAATGTGTCTCTGTATGGTCATAAACACACTGGATCTATGTTAATGTTTTGTTTGGCGGTTCTCACTAAACAATGATCTATCTATCTATCTATCTATCCATGGCGGTTTTCACTGAACAATGACCTGTCTGTCTGTGTGTCATAGAAAGAAAGAAATCAGTGACATCATTCTAATAAAAATCAATCAGTTATAAACATCGACTTCAATGACGAAATCTGGACGTCAAGAGGGTAATATTTTCACAATGCCTTCACTTCAATGATGTCATCGTCTACTCTCAATGACGTCACTGGGGTAATTTAGTATTCATCGTATCGACGTAAACAAAATTGTCCTTCCTAAAGTCGCTAAAGAATAAATCAAATCCCCGATGGCGTCACAGAGGAAATTATAGGTAACACTTAACGTTCTATTGCGTCCTTGAAGGTTAAACTAAATTCCCCCTTCTGGTGTCACTGGAAGGGCCCCTTCTGGTGTCACTGGAAGGGGGGAAGGGGGAAGGAGGGGGGATGGGAGGTAAAGTAACGTGCAATATCTGCCTTGTACATCAGCCACTCGACTTCCCCCTCCTCCCGCACCCCTCAGCCATCCCCCCCTCGACCGATCCCCCTCTTCCTCTTCCTCCCCCTCAGCCATACCCCCCCCACCCCCTCCTCCTCCCCTATCCCCTTAGCCACCTGTCTCTAAACTCGTGACTCGACGCTACACAACCGGATGGATGAATTTTACAGCAAAATTCTGAAAAGTGGATTAAAGCACGCACAGCAAACGTGGCCTCACCCTGCTGGCTATTACCCTCTCCTGGGAAAAAAAAGAACTGGGCCGCTGTTTACTGACCTCCAGGATTTACTTATTCATCATAATAGCGTTGAGTTTTTTTTTTCTACCGTAAACTACAAGAGGATTTATTAACACGAAAGCTGAGGTATTCTTCACTGTCAGTATTTGATGAGTTTTAAAAGGAGGTCAACCAGGGATTATAATTACTACGATGAGCCTGTGATACAATGTTAACAGAAGATAATAGTTAATCTTGATAGGTCATAAATTGACTCAGAAAAATAACAAAAATTTGATTTTTTTTTATAAAACTCTCAGAAAAATGTAAAATAGTTCAGAATATAATCATCACTTCTTGGAGGCATGAGAGATGAGGTGTTACATATGAATAAAATATCATTCAATTCCACCTTATAACACGTATTTATGTGGGAGTAATACAGCTCTCAGACTCAACACACTTCAGTCATGCAACACAACAACACTGTCAACACGAGAATATGTGTTAGCATCGTGAGAGGGAAGTGATAGCACATATGAACCCTCCCATGTGCCAGGTTACTCGAGCACTTGTGTGGATTTACAGATGTGTAGTTCTCATGCAATGGTGAATATGTTACATAACAGTTACCTGCCATCACTGTATTTAAGCAGCCCTAACAGCTGTAGTGTGTCTTGTCAACAATCGTCTTTATTTCCCGTATGCAAGTTACTGAAGGCTGGCTGTCTTGACTAAACACAGAGCAGTTGTTCGCGTAAATAATTAGAGTTAGACAAATGAGTGATGTCGAAACATTATAATATTCAATCTTTCTTTTATAAGTCAATTACTACTAATAAATACTGTATGATACAATCCATCAAATATGACAGGTGTAAAATTCCAATATAGATAATAGACAATGATATATAATGATATTCGTTAAATTATTGTCGTTTCTAATAAACCTGAAATTTGATGATCACTAAACGGTTTATTACCCATTTCACACAGTCTGTTTACCTGACGGAAAAACATTATAGAGGTAAATCACCACAAATTACACCTGTGAGCCTCGAGCGTCACTGTTATCAAGCAGAACGATGACATTAGTGAACTGTAATAGGTCAACACAGCAGGTGTCTCATGAGCTAAGGACCCACGAAGACCCACGAGGACCCACAAAGACCCAACACCTTGATACTAATGATTACAGGTAAAGTGACTGGCCATATGGATCCCAGTGTAAGCTGACCTAAACATTCGCGTTGACTACTTAGGAAACGGCACGTAGATAGTGACTTATGTGCCTTAGGATTTCCATATATAGAGAAAATCTATTACAGAATAATATTTGTCTTTAGTAAGTGCTGCCAAATTTCAGCATATATCGCCAAGAAGTTAATCACGATAAAAAAAATATATATATTCTGCAATTTTTTTTGGGGGGGGTCAATTTACCAAAGTGACGTTTCGTAAGTAAATTCAGAATCGTTTTTCCTTTATATCGCCGCGTATCTCTGCCCCGAAAAACAAACAAAAACATTTCTAGTAAAGATCCCGAAGAAAACAAACCATCACTAACAAGAATCACCTCATCTATATTATTACCGACAGTAGGAGTGGAGGTATTCCTAATGGACCCCAGAACTCACGGCCTGCGATTCTAATGGGATGGGTAGGGTAGTACGAGGATCCACAGAAAATCGGACAAACTTGTTATGTAACTCTAGGCTCACGTGTGCCATGAAGGCTGCTGACACAACCTATAAATCCATAAAACAAAAGAAAAACACTAAATCCCCCATAACCCTGGGAGTGTGGTGTGCCTGGCAGTGACCAAAACAAGAGAGTCGATTCCCTCCTTCGCCCATTGGTTAACGAGACGCACAATGACTGTGTTGTGATCATATCTTCTGATTTTCACCCCTAATTCTACGGATTGCGGTCACTCTATCTTTGAAGTGGGTGGGGGGGGGGGGGGGGGGGGCTTTTAACTACACTACAAGTAAACACAAATAATAAATACTGAATACTTATTGTAGCTATTTTTTTTAAGTAACCTAACCTAACCTAACCTAACCATTATTTATGTCTTAAGTTTTATAGTAACAATAACACACACACACACACCATCCACACACAATATCCACACACACAACATTTCCATACATAACATCATACACTCACATAATATCCACACATATAACATCCACACATATAATATTGACATCCACAACATCCATATACAACACGGACACAGACGAGAGCCACAACCCATAACCACAAATCCCTGATATTTACAACCCTACCATCCCGTGCTGCCACACTTCCCTTCCACCACCACTACCACCATCACTGTTATCCACCACTTCCACCATCACTATTATCCACTACTATCACTACCATCATCACTATTACTACCACCATCACCACACCCAGCCTCCAACACCTACCACCATCACAAACTATCATCACATCCAGACACCTACCACCCCCTCACACAATCTTTATCACCTAATCACCCATATCCACCATCACCCCAAACCCACACCACCACACACACACACCCACACCAAAACCCACACCACTACACGCTACACCGAAGTACTCCAATACACCTCATTGATTTCCCCTCAGTCGATTATAGGATTGCTGAGTGTCGATGTTGCATGTTACGCTCTATCCTTGTGCTGGGTAGGACTAACGTGGCGCTGGAGGCTTCAGTTTTTACCCCAGACTCTTATTGTTTGTGTTTGAAGTGATTCCTGTGGTGTTTTATGATAAGAGTGTTGTTTTAATCTGTATTATATCGTTAAGTGAGTAAGGGTCTAACGTTTTTTCTTTTGTTTATATCGTTAAGTGAATAAGGGTCTAACGTTTTGCTTTTGTTTATATCGTTAAGAGAGTAGGGTCTAACATTTTAATTTTGTTTATATCGTTAAGTGAGTAAGAGTCAAACGTTTTGTTTATATCGTTAAGTGAGTAAGAGTCAAACGTTTTGCTTTTGTTTATATCGTTAAGTGAGTAGGGTCTAACGTTTTGCTGTTGTTTATATTGTTAAGTGAGTAGGGTCTAACATTTTAATTTTGTTTATATCGTTAAGTGAGTAAGGGTCTAACGTTTTTTCTTTTGTTTATATCGTTAAGTGAGTAAGGGTCTAACGTTTTGCTTTTGTTTATATCGTTAAGTGAGTAAGGGTCAAACGTTTTGTTTATATCGTTAAGTGAGTAAGAGTCAAACGTTTTGTTTATATCGTTAAGTGAGTAGGGTCTAACGTTTTGCTTTTGTTTATATCCTTAAGTGAATGAGGTCTAAGGTATTTAATTTTGTTTCCATTATTAAGTGAAATAGAAATAATGCACTAGTTACCGTTTATCAGTCTATTAAGGAAACACACACAGAGAGGAAATTCACTAATATGTAAAGAAGATAGTGGCGACGGTAGTAGACGAAAGGTTCATAAAAAATAAATTGAATAAACGAACTAACTTCTCTTTCAAAGTTCCGAAATTAAGTAAGAGTGCGTGTGTGTGTGTGTGTGTGTGTGTGTGTGTGTGTGCATATACCTCGATTTTCTATCTGAACTAAATAACCTTGAGTGTATAGATTCTAGCAAATAAATAAATCAAGAAATATTCACGAATGCGCAGAATAAATCATGCACATTACATCGTTGAGCGTAAGTTACAGCAGAACAGGTACAGTGCATAATGATTACCGAGTCAATAATACTCAATAATAGCAAGGCATAATATATCAGGTTAAATTACTAGAAAGTATTAGCAGTATTAACCCGATGCTATTAGTAATATATTGTGAGGAATCCGATCTTTTTTTGCTGAATATAACATAGAAATCTATTTACCTGTATTTAATTAAACACGATGCTTACCTTTCCTGACTTGACTGCTGGATATTATATGCAATTGAGGGATTTTTTTTTCATGTATAGGTTAATATAACGAAATAAATAGTTCTTGGTGACTCTTATTGATATTATACTGCATTAATATATATTCCCCATAGTTCTCAAGACCAACAGGAGGAAGATGAGAAATTGAGACATATTTTTAAACACCATCTCTTGCGTGGGTTTTAGCCTCTGATATTGATAAATATTAAAGCACCATGACTCCCCCCTTCACCTTCACGAGACGTAAGGAGCCAATCACAGCAGCTCTACGCGAGACAATGAACCAGTCACAGCAGCCCTACGCGAGACAATGAACCAATCACAGCAGCCGTACACGAGACGTAAATAACCAATCACAGCAGCCCTACAAGAGACGTAAAGGACCAATCACAGCAGCCCTACACGAGACAAAGAACCAATCACAGCAGCCCTACACGAGACAAAGAACCAATCACAGCAGCCCTACACGAGACAAAGAACCAATCACAGCAGCCCTACACGAGACAAAGAACCAATCACAGCAGCCCTACACGAGACGTAATGAACCAATCACAGCAGCCCTACACGAGACGTAATGAACCAATCAAAGAGTCCGTAAATGTCACATGACCCCTTGAGTGTGTTATAGGAAGGCAATATTACCAAACTTATGCATAATAGATTTCTCATATAAATACTATTTATTACAGCCCAAATGATAACCTAATGTCATACTTAAAATTAAATGAGATATATTTACGTGAATATAAGAGAAACAAATCAAAATTAAAAACTTTGAGGTGAGAAATATCCCCATGGCTGAGGGGGAGGGGAGGGGAGGGGAGGGGAGAGGAAGGGGAGGGGAGGGAAGGGGAGGGGAGGGGAAGGGAAGGGAAGGGGAGGGGAGGGGAGGGGAGGGGAGGGGAGGGGAAGGGAAGGGGAAGGGGAGGGGAGGGGAGGGGGAGGGGAGGGGGAGGGGAAGGGGAAGGGAAGGGGAGGGGAAGGGGAGGGGAGGGGAGGGGAGGGGAGGGGAGAGGAAGGGCGTTTTCTCCGGTTACCCGCTAGACAGCTGACCGAATAATCAAGACAGAATTCGGTCGTCGGGAACCAAACTTTTGAACAACACTCCGAAATTTTCCAGTCTGGTATGCAATCCAGACCTAGTTTTTTTTTTTTTTTTTGTTCCATGACGGCAGTTAAATGAACTTTCAAACCAGCGATACCGAACTCCGAGAGAAAAGTTCGGTTATCGGTGAGGTTCGGTTAAGAGAATTCCATTATAGAGAAAAATTATATTTGCCAACTTCAAACTGTTTCATCAATTATCCATACTCAGAAATAATATCAATTATTATTTTTTACGCCAATAACAATTAAGAAAATTATCAAATTGCCAAAAACTACCAACATTTTGAAGCTTCACTTACGATAACTGCCATCATAAATATCCTCTTGGGTGTCATGTAAATACAATAGTGAACGAGTGAGTGTTGGTCTGCCTGCCATAATTACAACACAGAGAACCATTGTTGTCAGTGTTGGTAATTAATGTGTGTGTGTGTGTGTGTGTGTGTGTCCAAGTGGCTGGATACACACACACACACACACACACACACACACACACACACTTCCTAGAATCAGAACAAGCTTTTAATATCAGTGTAAAGTACTGTACCCGTGTTAGAATATGCTAATGTTGACGTCATAAACTATTCTGATGAGAAAACGTAAAGAATATTAATACGCTGGAGGCTACGGTGCGATCCTGCCAGCCTCTGTAACATGATGTAACCTCATAGTAACGCGTTATATAACACTCCAGTGACAACGTATAGCTTGTTGTTTGCAGACTTAACAGGAAATGCATTCTTTATGTACTCTCTCACCAAACACCCCGAGTGAAGAATCTGAAACCCTTCCCAGATGACAACCTTCACTCTGATCATTCATCGTGCCCAGGTGTTGGAGAAGCCTTGGCTGAGAGTGTACTTATAGATATAATTATTTACTATAATAACATTACCATGAAGCAAATTAAAGATAGTAGTATTGTTAAACATTACCACTGCTTCTAATGTTAGGAAATATGAATAAAAAACTCTTCATTTTTATTACCGACAAAGCGAGAGGCGCACACACAACTGAATTATCTGCTTAAAACAATTGTAATATCTGGTTAGAACAACATTTACCTGCATAAAACAACACATACCTGCATAAAACAACACATACCTGCTTAAAACAACACATACCTGCTTAAAACAACACATACCTGCTTAAAACAACATATACCTGCTTAAAACAACATATACCTGCTTAAAACAACATATACCTACTTTAAACAACATTTACTTACTTAAAGCAACATATACCTACTTAAAACAACATATACTTACTTAAAGCAACATATACCGACTTAAAACAACATATACCTGCTTAAAACAACATATATCTGCTTAAACCAACACATGCCTACCTAAAACAACACATACCTACCTAAAACAACATAAACCTGCTTAAAACAATTCTAATATCAGATACTAAACAATATTTTCCACATTATTTACATTTACTAATATTCCCATTGTAAACAAAACAAAATTCAAAGGATAATTTACAAGATTTACAAAGTTTTAACTGTGGCATTTTTGACATCCAATTTTCCCTCCTCACGTTCACTTTGTAAACTGAATATGTAAATTGTGGATATGAAGGGGGGTGGGTGGGTGGGTGTGGGGGTGGGTGGGGGTGTGTGGGGGTGGGTGGGGGTGTGGGGGTGGGTGTGGGTGGGGGGGTGGGGTGTGTGTGTGGGGGGGTGTGTGGGGGGTGTGTGTGTGGGGGGGTGGGGGGTGTGTGGGGGTGTGTGTGTGGGGGGTGTGTGGGGGTGTGTGTGGGGGGGGTGTGGGGGGTGTGTGGGGGGTGTGTGTGTGTGGGGGGGTGTGGGTGTGTGTGTGGGGGTGTGGGGGGGGGTGTGGGTGTGTGTGTGGGGGTGTGGGTGTGGGGGTGTGGGTGTGGTGTGTGTGTGGGGGTGTGGGTGTGGGGGTGTGGGGGTGTGGGTGTGGGGGTGTGTGTGTGGGTGATTCTATCTGTTGTCTTAGTGCATTTTCCTCCCACTTCATACATTCATTTATTCTCTTCTATGGCTTACCTCCCCTATTTTATCTTAATTTCCCATAGTTCTTTATTCGTACTACATAAGAGTGAAAGGAGAATAGACATAACTGATAGATATTTATGTATTTTATTTTTTACGTTAAATAATATATACTGTAATAAATATTAGATAGATAGGTGGATGGATAGATGGATAGCTATAGATATACATTTTAATATAAAAGTTAAAGGAATATAATAGAGTTTTAGATTATTTAATAGTTAATACACTAGAATAAATTAATAGGCGGTAGAGAAAGGTTTTAATCACATGACTTCTATTACTACAAGTAGAAATGTCTCTCTCTCTCTCTCTCTCTCTCAAAGACCAGAAAGGTAATTCCCTTGTCCAATCAGGTGGAGTCTAGTTAGGCAAGTCATCTGCATATCCGAAAGAGACCAACACACTGTTTAGGCGTCGCCATGTTTCAGCTCTCAACGCTAAAGGTTTAATCCGCTCAAGCCTGGATAAAGGCCTCGTCCAACACAGCCTGTATCCATGAGGCGCACAAACACACTTACATACATACATACATACATACATACATACATACATAAACGCACAGGCACACACTAAAGAGGGTTAATAGTTATGGATTTACTAATAATAATAAAAAAAAGTAACAAAAAAAAAATATAATAATAATAATATACCTTCCCGGATCACGTAAACAGTGTAACCGATAAATTTCCTACTCTCTTAACACACTAATCACAAATGTCACTCTTCATTATCAATAATTACTGACGGACGAGGCAGTTGGCAGTAAAACACCAATAACTCACATAATATAAATGCCAACTAATAAATACGATATTAATTGTAATGGTATCAGTAAATTATCCCAGTGACAATTATGACCAGTTGTAATTTTTGTGTTATTACATCATCAACAAACTGGTACCAAATCGTGAGGTCAATCAAGATTTTTGGGGGGATTTTGTAAATGGATTTTTTTTAATATGGAAATATGACATTAAATCTGGATCAAATATAAATTCGGTTTAGATGCTGGTCCATCGTCGTCTGTGTGTCATTAATATTTCAGATTTAATTCGGAAGAAAGATTCACCAATAAGTCATAATACGGATAAATATTCCTATTGTTTTTAACGTACACTATTATTGCTAGTACAGGATCGTGTTAGTGTCCGTCATACTTCACACAGGGTAAATAATGCTAGCGGTGTTACATGACGTAGTATTGTCTATTATTCTCCTATTGCTATTTACTAGAACATCATGCAGGTTCTCAGTACACAGTCTAGACAGAGAAAAACATTAAATAAGTTTTTATTCTTACTGCATTAATAATAGTGTGTGAAGACTAATGCCTGGGCCGGGTCATGACTGGCATATGAGGTCACGTTCGACTATTTCACTTTGTTCGCGATTAACAAAACATAATAATTAGCATAAATATTAGAGAATTCACACGTATATATAATTTTTTCAATAATTTATAAACGTGTGTGTGTGTGTGTGTGCTACAATAAACAGGTACAGCAGAAGGTGTCATTAGGACCTTCCACAGGTGTGTGAGGGAGGCAGTAAGTTCCTGCCACACTGACTTCTTCCATTAAGCTCGTAAGTTAAACATTTCGTAACTAGAAGAACGTATCTTATGACTGTCAAAGGCAATAACACATTACATAGTTAAAAATAACATTACAATCACATCTGACTTAACTCGTTACATTCTCTTTACGTCTCTATTTCACTGTTCCCCCACGAGGATATGATATTTTTCAGAGATAAAGAAGAAGACTTAACATAATAATGACAAATGAGAAATAAAAACAATGCATGAATCAGCCTCCACATATTATGACTTCTTAGAGTTTGTTTCAATACTTGGAACCATTGTGTGATTTACCAAGGACGTGTATAGCAGCGCCAGTGTCCATGTGTGAAGATGCTTCCTGGTGTTTCATAATTCCTTCGTATAATTTTTATCTTTAAAGCTCTATCACTTGTATTGGTATTCTTCCTTATAATATTCATCTATGTATATATTATCTATATGGAGTTAATATTGCAACATTTATTTATCATTATTACTGAACGAAATTACGTTTAGGAATTTTTTCACCAATCAGCTCCATTGTTACAGGACTATATTACGCACTCAATCATAAGTTAACACTAGTATTGCGACGGTGCCACATGTCCAGGTAAACGTCACCACAGCGGGTACAGAAACTCTCAGGCCACTGTACCGAATCCCACGTTAAGTCTACAGCACAGTATATAACCTACTACAGCTGGTTGAGAAGTAATAACCCTAAACTCATACTGTTATCTAAGACCTTGGATGACTCTCTTCTCGCGCCGCCCTTCCAGTTGGTTCATGTAATGGCACTCACCTTCTCCCCAGCTGGTGCGTCTGCTAAATTGCCTCACTGGATGTGTGGTCACGTAATAACGAACAATTGTACTGCACTTAATTTTCTCTCACGAGCTGCCATATTGCCTCACAGTGTTATAGTGAGACCCGCAAGAACTTTCCATACCACTTTTTTCCGACCACTCCATCTTATCCATTTAATTAGTGATGTGAAGAGCGTGTACCCCGGCATGACTGCTCCTTAGATAGTGTGTGGATACAACACACTTTACTGTATACTAAGCTTTTGGTGAGCAAGGAGGCAGCGAGGACAAGCATTGCACCCGACCCCCTTCATTTCCCCAACTGTCAACTGAGGTACACTAATACAGCTGAGTGGGTTGGCGTTACCCTAGAATCGAACCAGCCATCATTAGGACAGGAAGTGAGCGCTGTTGTCCACTAAGCCACCGTAGCCCAACTAGTGATGTAACACCACACTAAAAACAGGTCATGAGTCGATTACACCTTCCCACACGTTATTTATACCTGTTATGAAATGTGATGAAGCAGCCGTGACCTTACCACTGACGAGCACAGGTGTGTTCGATAAATTGATTGGCTAAATGAATCCCAACCTCATTTAAGGTAACTCTGCTATTACGCCAGACGCCCAGACCTAATGGGTCACACTTCTCAAGGACTCCAGCTCTAAGGGGCCCCAATACTAATGGTTAAGTAATACTGAGGTGTTGTAGCACTCGAGCTCATTGGGACTGGCGACAATTTATCATGTGTGAGGTGCTGAAACTAATACGATGTGAGATACAGTTTTATATCTCACAGAAAATAGCTATTTTTTTAATGTTGTTCACTCACTACAGGGAGTTTAAGAGACAATTATTTAATGTTAAATGAAGTAGCTATGTAAAAAACGAGGATTTTCGTTAAATGTAAATAAAATTATAAATACGTATAAAAACCACTTTTGAAATAAATTATTTACTCAGTATCGAAAGTTACAAGAAGAGAATAATTGTAAGATATAATGGTCAGCTAAAACAAATATTTATGAAATTAACAGGTTTCTGTAAAACTCTACGGTATTTAGTCGCCACATTTCACTACCTATCGCCGTAAGACCCAAATCCTGAAAGCTTTATATCATCAATATTCCTCATAACTGGGGATATAAGAACGTACAGTCCCCTTCACTATTACGTTTACAGGGGCTCGTCATATAAACATTCGACAAATCATTACATTGAGATATTTGTTTTAATATTGTTTTACTTTGATTCCACAGTATGTTTATTATTGCGGGATTCCTTCTGTAAACAAACACAACGCTGCCACACTACACAAAACCTGATGATTCCCTGTAAACGCAGTAGTGAAGGGGGCTGTACATTACTTGTCTCTCTTAAGCTACAACATACAAATAACATCTCAAATTGCATTAGTATTCCACTGACAGATTACCACATCTATATACGCTCACTCAGCACACATTGAACCTCAAACACTGAACCTGAAATACTGAACCTGAAATACTGAACCTGAAACACTGAACATGAAACACTGAACCTTAAATACTGAACCCCAAACACTGAACCTCAAACACAATGAACATGATATACTATGACTCACACCTAGTGAAAGTCACTATAATAGGAGGAGTCGGTTTATATGGTGTGGAACTTATAACCCAAAACAAAAAATAGAAAATAATTAAGAAACTGGAAGGTGTGATTTATTGGAGGGGGGGGGAGGTGAGGGTGAAGGGGAGGGGGGGGAAAGGGGGGAGGTGAGGGGGGGAGGTGAGGGTGAAGGGGAGGGGGGTGAAGGTGGGAGGTGGTAGGTGGTGTGAGACAGAGAGACAGACAGAGTGGGAGGTGTGTGAGGATGCTGGGGGTCAGTTGTAAATATTTTCCGAAGATGTCTCAGCGGTCACAGTGCAAGTGACGCCCTTCAATAATTTACTCAACATCTCATGATATAGGCTATATATATAAAGGTTGTAAAAAAATATAAAAATGAAATAAAATATAAGAAAAAATAAATATAAATAAAAGAAAAATTAAAATAATCAGAAAATTATATAGACATCATAATTCTTTTAACCTTGGTGACCATCCCGAGGAAAAATTATCTCCGAAGTTCCTGATTGGTGTAACGCTTATAGCCATTAACCAATCACAGGAATCTTTGGTGCTACTGATTGGAAGTAAATCAGCCAGAAAACCGTAGAAGCTGATTGGCTCATCTCGAATAGTCATAAACCAATCAAGATGCCATCCAATGACCCACCCCCCCACACACACTTTTTGGGAGGGGGGAGGAGAGGGTAAAAAATTTCCAGGAGTTTCATGAAATATTTGTCGATTTTTTATTATTTTTTTTTAGAAAGTGGAAATAAAAATAATAACACAAACTTTGACTAAATTGTAAGTCAAATGAATCTATTTTTAAGTGATAACATTTTTATTTAGGAGTTACAGGATTTGGTCACACTGGGAGCACAACCACTGAGTATGTATATGTGTGTGTGTGTGTGTGTGCTTGTTTTATTTATGAGTTCACATGTATGTTTGATGTTTTAATTGTGCACATGACTGGGTGGTGATGGTAGGCTATTGTGTCAGTACACACACACACACACACACATTTATTTTGATATATTTAACACCACTAATGCATATCATAATTAAGTAAACGTGTGTATTGTATGTATATGTTCAGTCGTATTTACTCTTATCTGTTAAAACTTAATTTCACCTATTCACGGAAGTTACCTGTCGAGATTTGTTTGAGAGACTCTTAATTAATTTCATTCATTTAATGATATAAACAAACGAGCCAATTACGAAACGACTTTTAAACTTCAAAACGGGATGAAAAAAATGAGTTTGGGAATAAATTTTTAGGTTTTGTTGAAATAACAGACGAGGAACAGGAAGTAATTATCGTTGGAAAGGTCTACGTCGATGTGTTTGGGTGTCTCTTAGTATGAACATTCAGTGACCTTTCACCCTTAATTGTCCAGGTGGGTCTTAATGAACAGTATGTGCGAGTGTTTACCTGTGTCAGTGTTACAGAGTTCAGAGTGGAGAGAGAGGGAGAGAGGGAGAGAGGGAGAGAGAATTTAAGAGTTGGAGCGGGTCAGCTTTAAAGTGTGAGAGGTCATCCAGGTGTAAATGTCACCTGGGCCTCTTGTTAAAATTCACCTGACACTCCATCCCTCAGCAAACACTTGACGACTCTGCCTCCTCTCTACTCTCCTCACCTCCCTCCCTCCCTCTCCCTCCCTAACCAAACACTGTTCACCCCCACCCACCCACCCAGCCACCCACCACTCCTTTCCTCCTCTACATCTCTCCAGCTCCTTCCTCTTCCTCACCTCCCTCACCAGACACACTCACCCATATGTTAGTCATGCGCCTTTGAGACTCTTGTGTTATGAGACCTTTGTATAGTGTTGGGCAGGTAGCTAGGTCACTGTGTGTGTGGATACTGACACAATCGCCTACCATCACTACCCAGTCTTGTACACACAATTAAAACATCAAACATAAGTGCGAACTCATAAATAAGACACACACACACACTTTACCTTTGTCTATATACCTATTCACTTATCTGTCTCTCTCCACGTATTTCTCTTCGTAGTGTATATTTATCCTATCACACAAACTTATAAACAGCAAGAGTATCTTACCATTAATCATGCATTGACGTATGAAATTTTTAATCTGATTTTATTCCAACATAAAATTTTTAAGAGTGACAGTGACGTAGACATTCGATGGTACATTAATATTAGTTGATTTTTTTCTATTTACTTTGTTTTTACTATTATGTATTATTACTTCTATTTTTTTACTATTTTTTTATTTTATTATTTTTTTACTTTTTATTTTTCATTTTTTTAGTACTTTTTGCGTTTAGTCTTCTGAAATTTAGTGCGAAATACGTCCTTTATACAACGAACATTCCGAAACACTGTCCGGATTACATTTAACCGAAACATATGAAAAAGAAAGAAATTCGATATTGGAGTTTTATCAGCGTGTGACTGTCTCGTGTTAGTAATGGTGGACACTTACAGGTAAACAAGTCTCACGCTAAAACAAAATCGGATACATCGACCAATTGAAAAAATATACGACTTAGTGATTTAAATACAATACAATACAAAATATATACAAAAAATACAATATAAATACAATACAAATACAATACAATACAATACAAATACAATACCAATACAATACATTACAAATACAAAACAAATACATGGAATACAGAAGGAGCGTTACTGTAATAAAAAACACACTATATCAAGATTTTACGTTAATAATTATTAAAGATATTGTAAATACGATACATAGTTTAAGTTAATGTAAATACGATACAATGTTGACGTTATTGTAATATATCATTTTAGCGTCAAATTCTGCGTCAAAATTCTCCCCAGGCGTCGTATCTAACTGAGAAAATCATAGTGTTTACCTCACCTGACTTGACTAATTCTCAATCACCTGGACATCGAGCCTAACCTAACCTAAATACCTTGACCAATATACCATAAGCTTCGTAGGTTAGGTTAGGTTAGCTAACCTAAACTAACCTCATATCTAATCAAACTTAATCTAACCTGACTTAGTAGCTAACCTAACCTAGATTCTATTCTCACCTCAACTCACCTAACCTAAGGTAACCAACAAATTCCCTCGACCACACTCTGGTTCAAGTGGATCTCTCTCTCTCTCTCTCTCTCTCTCTCTCTCTCTCTCGCTACACTGTACCCACACGATTGTTATATTTATTTCCGTGTTAAGTTGCAATCATTCATACATATTTAGGTAGTTTATTCGTTCGCTTTTAATATCTCGCTTAAATTAGTCATTATTAGTCTCATTATTGTTGTTATTATTATTATTGTTGTTATTATTGTTATTATTGTTTTTGTTGTTATTATTATTATTATTATTACACAATCTCGTTGTATCTCTTCCTGTGGTATATGATGGTTGTTATGTCAAGTAATTTCTATATCAGGTCACCACGCTATAGCAAGGGGCGTGTTAGATACTGTAGCCCATGGTTTAGTTCAGTAGTTTATATCCAACCACACCCTCTGTCACACACTGGGTAACATAACCACACCAGCGTCTCTGTCACACCCTGGGTAACATAACCAAACCAGCTCCACTACCACATCCTGGGTACTAGTAACACATAAACAGCGCAAATTACGTCAGTCTTGTTTTAATCTGTCAAACATTCATCAGTGCTACCTGGGCGGGTTAAAGGCCCACGCAGCCCCCTCCACTCTGTTTACAGGAGCAGGCAGACCCACCCTCCCCCTCCCCTCACCTCCCCCTTCGCTTCCCCTCCCCTTCCCCTCCCCTGTGTGACCATCATTTGTCTCGATTCTTAATGCCTCAGCTCCGTACAGAATTGAGCAAAATGGCCCCGTCCTCCTCATCTTTCCCCTCCTCCTTGTTGAGAACCCCAAGAGCCTGAATTATGTCACACATCGCCAGGGGCTTCTCGTGAGTGCATCTTCCCCCTCAGGCAAATTAGGCCACGCTGGGTAAATTAAGATATTACTAAAGTTCTTAATACCACTTAGTGAGAAACTGACAAGGTGTGTTGGTGTACTTGCAGAACTAATGCTGTAAATGTTATCCTATACGTCTCCTCGTTCTCAAAATTCTCCTACACTGAGACTGATGTTTCATATTTTACCCAAACGTTTACCTTTAGCATGATTTAACCTAACTTAATCTAACCTAACCTAACCCAAGTACAATTTCCCTACCGTTCTATCACGTCAGGATTTAAATACAAGAACAACTTTATATAAACAGCGGTAAGAATAAGGACATCGACTCAAGCAGTTTAGACCCTTCTCGGCGTTATTGACAATCCTGCGAGGAAAATATATCACTGCAGTGGTCGTCACGTCTGGCAAACTAGGCGATACACTTGGTGAAATTTCTATGCAACTTGCCTTAGAATCAGATACAAATTTTCTCAACATGCACAGGATAATTGAGGATGACTACAGTTGGGTGTTACTCTTAGGTGTATGAGCTCTTGTGGCAGCCGTGTGGGGAGATACACAGACCTACACTACAGCTACACTTCGGGCTTGACGACACCACCCTCTACCACCAAACATTATTTGGATAATTTCATGATCCAGGTAATGCTACAGGTGCAACACAAAGTCGATAGAGAAATACCACATCATTCCACTACCTCAAATAATAAATTCCCACAACACCACTAAGAAATATCTGACTCATTCCATAAATATAAGTCTCTCTTGAGTTTATGAAAGGACCACGAAAAAAAAAATCCTTTGAGAATTTATGACACTCGGTTCTTCATCTAATTTTGGGTTCCTTAAAAAGTGTTACCAGACTGAAGGAAGAACTGAGTCTCTCCCACAAACATTATATAATCTCCTCAGTATATCTCGGTCTTAGGACACCCACTTGTTCCTCCCCATCAGGTAAACACTCAGTCGTGCTGGTGTTTACTTCACGTCGCCAAGGAGACACATACCACCTCACTCTGCCTCACCTTGTTATCATAGTAAAAGCTGAACAAAAGCAACAGTAGTGGTTGATGGATTGTGGCACGACACACACACACACACGGTAGAGAACATTGCGTGTATCCCACATTATCAGCACCTCACGCTATCCGCCTCACTACTGGCTACTAATAATACAGGTTTGTGTGTCGCATACCTAGTGGAACGTGCAGCCTTTAAAACGGCCGAAATTAAATAAAATAAATAAATAAATAAATAAATAATGAGAAATCCGCCAAAATTACACCAAAACAACAATAAAAAAATAAGCAACACCAAAAACAATAATAATAATAATAATAATAATAATAATAATAATAATAATAATAATAATCTCCTAAGTTATAACACAGCAGATAGTCAGTTACCAAGTGCCCACCATCCCCAGCTGTAATTAAGAAGAATGACCCTAACTACCTTGTACTAGCTCACAACTCACCCCCATTGGCTCACGTGACCTGATCTGCCTTCACTAGTTATGTTTACAAACCTCTTCCATACATGGTGTCAGCTGTGTACGGAACAGTTCATGTATACATCCTACTTGTATACATAATGTTTCTTGTATGGGATATATTTGGTATACATACTCTCTAGTGCACAAACTGATTCGTACATGAATGTTATTTTATACAGTCACAGGTGTACATGAAAATTTTAATGCGCACAGACGTACATACTTTGTGCACATAAACTTGTAGGACATTGTGCACAAACTATTGAGTCTAATTTATCTTCATGTGCACAACAAATGGAAATATATTCTCGTGCACATAATTGTTTACATACCTTCTAACGCACATGTATACGTTTACACACCAGGTCTCTTGTGCACATAAGCACCTTTTATACGTACACAGACCTCATTGCACACCTGAATAGAATATAAATGAGTTTTCAATACTAAAGTTTTGTCAGGTGAGTGAGCGTGTAGGTTAGGTTAGGTTAGGTTTACGTTAGTGACAAAACCTCGTATAAAACACAAAACAAAACCTGAGTGTTGCATCCCGGTTGTGGGTTTCACCTGTGGACAAACTCGCGTGTTACCTGTGAAATGCCACTAATTAGTGTTGGTGTTTGAGTCAATACATTTACCTGTCAATAGAATAACGTTGGTGCCTTCTGTGTTGGCTAGAGCGGAAGAAGACCCACACAGAACACTGGGTTTGGTTAGGGTCTGATGAAAGTGAACCCAGGTAAGCAACTGGGTTTGTTTCGGGTCCGGCTGAAGTTCTTTGACCCTCTGAAACCACACTCTTTCAGCTGATGATGGTGGTTGAATAGTTGTTATTATCTATGGTGGTAGAGGTAAATAGTCGTTGTAGATTAGTGGTAGTAGTAGTAGTGATAAATTGGTGGTAGTTTTGAATTGTTGTAGGTGGTGGTGGTAGAGTTGAATTGTTGTAGGTGATAAAGTTGAATAGTTATTACACGTGATAATGGTAGAATAGTATAGATAATAGTTGTTGTAGATGATAGTAGTATATATAATAGTTGTTGCAAATGGTGGTAGTTGTAAAGTTAAATAATTATTACACATGATAGTAGTAGTAATAACAAATAGTCGTTATGTCATTGTACGTGATAATACTACAACAAAGCCGCAGTTTGACTTATGACTCACAATGCAGTTAGGACAAGGACTGCAGTCTGACTTACAGGTTATAATTACAGACTGACTTATTGTCCTGTAATACCGTGACGAGATGAAAGAGACAGGGACATGACATACGATACAGTGGACCGTAAACTACAATTTTGTCTTTAGGTTAGGTTAGGTTGGGTTGGGTTGGGTTGGGTTGGGTAGACAGAAGAATGAAGCCGCTCTCCAAGAACATGATATTGACACACTTTGAGATACTGACCATAATAACAGGTGTGAAATATTTAAATTTACTTTGATAAAAAAAATAAAATACTAAAACATTGAAAAGTTATTATGAGAGAACACAAACATTTTCATGACACGGAAATAAAACTTACAATGACTTATGATATTGGTTATAATATGTCAGGTTTAAATAAATTACACACACACACACACACACACACACACACACCAATATTCCTAAAGTTTTTAAAAAATACAGTATAGAAAATATGCGTCAGTTTCCATTAAAAAATCATTTAATAAATTATTGTTAAAAAAACTACGTAAAAAAAATACTAAAGTACAACTAAGGTTAAAATACCGTAATAATCACGTTAAAAATTATGTTAAATGACACGATAAAATTATTTAAAAAATCACCGTATTAATGAGGGTAAAATTTTCGTTAAAAAATCACATTAAAGAAGAATAAGAAAATGAATAAATAAATACTCAGGGGGAAATTTTTACATATTAAGGGAAAACTCAATATCAATAGAGTTGCATTGGTAAACTCAATGAATGTCTCTCCTGAGTGAGTAACTAACTGACTGACTGACGTACTTACTGACTGACTTATTGACTGACTTACTTACTGACTGACTTACTGTTTAACTGACTGACTGACTGAGCCACTGAAATACTTTTTTTCCATCCCTCTTTGGCCTGTTCGGTCCACGGGTCACTTACTGTACTGCCGACAGACACCACCCATATGTCATCATCATCAGTAGTAGTAGTAGTAGTAGTAGTAGTAGTAATATTGATATTTCTATTACTATTATTATCATCATCAGTGTTATTATTATTATTACAATTGTTATCATTTTAATTCTTTCAATTAATAACAATGTTAATATTAGTAATTACGAGTGTTATGAACCAACCAACCCAACCTAACCTAACCTAACCTAACCACCCCTACACGGGTCATAGTCATCTGCAAGGGTCCCAGAATTATATCACAGGTAATAATATTCCACCTTGTTTCACCTGCTCCCGGCCACCCACCTATTAATTAAAGCCTGCCCCCCCCCCTCTCCCCCTCCCTTAATGGAAATCCACCTGCCACTAACCTCTAACTACCAAGAAATTGTTTGTACCTGTAGCCAATTACAGTCGATCTTTTTTTTTTATTTCCCTTCTAGCCAATCATCGTCCTTCCTTCTTACCCTTTCAGCCAATCATCGTCATTTATTTTTACCCTTTTAGCCAATCATAGTCGATCTTTTTTTTTCTAGCCAGTCATCGTCGATCTTTTGTTTTCCCCTTCTAGCCAATCATCGGCCTTCCTTATTACCCTTTCAGCCAATCATCGTCTTTTATTTTTACCCTTCTAGCCAATCATCGTCATCCCTTTTTTTCCCTCTAGCCAATCATTTGTCTTGGTTAACTACACCCTGTGCTTAATTACCGTTGAATAATCGTCACAAAACGAATATAACACAAACGTAATAATTCCATTAACTGTAATTATTATATTGTTGTCATATTTAAAGGAGCTATTTAAGGGAATTACTCTCTCTCTCTCTCTCTCTCTCTCTCTCTCTCTCTCAGACAACCAACGTAATTAACTTCCTGGTTGGTTCAATTTGTTACCGCTTAGTTCATCGCTGACCAATCACATTCCTTTTACATCTCTCCTCTAACCAATCAATGCACACCCAGTCTATAAGCTCCAGTTACCACCAGTCACCCATATACCAGTTACTCATAAAACCAAGTATTCGTTAACTTAGTGAAACCTCTATTTACCGGACTATATGAAGATGAAAGTCCGTTATATCGAGGGTTCGTTCGATGTAAACCCTCTATTTACCGGACTATATGAATATGAAAGTCCGTTATATCGAGGGTTCGTTCGATGTAAACCCTCTATTTACCGGACTATATGAAGATGAAAGTCCGTTACATCGATGGTGCTGTAGATGTGAAACCACCTAACCTAACCTAACCAAACCTACGCCCAGGTGTACCAAAACAACAGTCAATCTCATCTCTGTATAGTCAATTAGTTCCGACCTGTACCTGTCAATCGACCAAGAATTTCCAGCAGAGATCATTGGTGGAGATGGTGGAGAGCAGTGGTGGTGGAGAGCGGTAATGGTGGTGATGGTGATGATGGAGACGAGTGATGGTGGTGATGGTGGAAGATCTTTGGTGGAGAACGATGGTGATAGATTATTAGTGGAGAACAGTTGTGGTGATGGTGGTGATTCATTGGTGGAGAGCGGTAATGGTGGTGATGGAGGCGAGTGATGATGGTGATGGTGGAGGATCTTTGGTTGAGAATGGCAGTGATAGTGGAAAATCATTGGTGGAGAGCTGAGGTGGTGATGGTGGCGAGTTGTGGTGGTGAAAGCACGCCGCTATTACCACAGAATTGAGTCAGTGTAATCTGGTACTTAATTACTGCTAGTGTTGGTGATGATGGTGCTCTCTCTCTCTCTCTCTCTCTCTCTCTCTCTCTCTCTCTCTCTCTATCTTTGTTCATCTTGGACCACGAACTTGTATATAATAATTCGTGTTATCGATACAGCCTCTGAACGTGAAAGGGGGGGGGGGGCGCTTACAGGTAGAGGACGATGCTTACAGGTAGGTGGGGCGACGCTTATAGGTAGGGGGCGACGTTTACAGGTAGGTGGGGCGACGCTTATAGGTGGAGGGGCTACGCTTATAGGCAGATACAGGGAGGGGAGGTGGGCGACGCTTACGGGGGGCTAGCGAGGTTCTACTTCATATCAATTTTACATTATGAAAACTGTCTATGAGTCTATGGGTTACCTCGCCTATTTCCTGCAGCTGTTGGCCAATATTAAATCCGTCAGTTGTGTTACGTTTCTATAGTGGTTTCCTGTCACTCACTGTTGTTTGGCAGACTCGACTAAATGGGTATTCCCCCCAAAAAAGACAAAAAAGGACAAAACTACAGAAAGAACCAAACAAAGGAAAAAACAAATAAAAAATAAAAAAGGACAAAAAGGACAAAATAAATAAAACGACAGACAAAAAAGACACAAAAACAACAAAAATTACAAAAAAGAACAGACAAAAAATACGAACACAAAAAAAAATAAAAAAAAGGACAAAATATGAAAAAAAAAACTTCTGAAACTGAATAGTTATGATATATTTTCTCGCCCCTTCCCCTTCCCCTGAGCCTGCCCTTCCCTTTTCCCCTCCCTTTCCCTCCCTACCCCCTCACCCCTTCCATTTACACCCTTCCCCTTCATTCTCTTCCCTCCTTTCCCCTTCCCTTCTCCCTTCCCCTCACCCTTCCTGACCCCCCTTCACCTTCCCTGGGTCACGTCTGGAACAGTAGAATAATTGACTTCTGCAACAACAGCATCGTATAAACTATATAGCCAGCCAGTATACCAGTCGCAATTGGACACATCAATTTAACCTCCCAGCCAATCAGCATGACTCAAAATTCAGCCAGTCATATACATATTTTTTTTTTTACTTCCATATCAAGATAAATTCATAACTCTATAGTCAGGCAATATCCAAAACCCTATTGGATACATCACTCAGGTTAGCCAGGCGATCAACATGACTCCTAACTCCTCCAGACGTTCATCTATATCAAGAATGAAATATATACGGAAAAACTATCCTTACTTAGGGTGATCAATGAATTTCAGAATGAACACTGTGACTCCTGTTGTCTCGGTATGGTTGTCAAAATCCCTCGTCAGCTGTGTCATATTTTATCAACACAATTTTGTAAGGATAGTTTTTTCGAGTGACTGTATACCTGACAGCTAGTAAGACCTAATGAGTATATCAATCCACTAGGACGAGGGAGTAACTGGGCTTACAATTTCATCAAGGACACGTATATAACTGCCCATGACCTTTGACCTATATAACTGCTGCCTATGACCTTTTGACCTATATAACTGCTGCCTGTGACCTTTGACCTATATAACTGACTGTGACTTTTGATCTATATAGCTGTTGCCTGTGACCTTTGACCTATATAAGTGCTGCCTGTGATCTTTGACCTATATAACTGCAGGCCGTGACCTCTGACCTATACACCTACTAAATTAATTCACTTCTCTATTGGCCAACATTTAACTATCAAGGCTAAGTTTATGGATTACCTCACAACCGGTTTCATATATATTCCTACAGACAGACAGAGACAGACAGACAGACAGACAGACACAAACGGGCGGACGGACGATTAGACGGACATACAGACAGGCAGACAAACGATTATATGGACTGGCGGGCACAGACAGACAAACAGAGACGTACAGACAGCCACACAGACAGATAGACAGACAAAAACAGACAGTCATACACAGACAGACAGACAGTTTCATCCCTCACAGCCCCAACAGCCGCGTCATCAAACCCACATCAAAATGGCCTCCAACCCGTGTTTGTTTTTTTAATCTGAACGAAAAAATAATATAACGTTCACGGGAATAATGTAGGAGTATAAATAATATCAAAAACGTTTATAAAATACCATAGTAATTTACACACTAACTGACAATATTAAATAGATGAACGATAGAACGGAAGAAGAACGTGTACTATACCTGTCGAGCTAATTATTTCAACCCCAGGTACAAGATCTACACGTGTTGGGATTTTCTTCTTCTTCTCTTGTAATGACCTGACCTGACCTGACCTAACCTAACCTAACCAACCACCACAGCAGCAATATAGGATTACAAACGGAAGAAATACTCGTCACTCTCTCTCCCATGATGGATGACCTTGCTGAGACAACCTGACCCAGCTCTCACTAAATGACCTCCCACACTTAGTAAAGGTCACGGTACAAAAAATTCTTTACCCCATAAGGACATTTCTTTTTTAATTTACTTTTTATTTTATTTATTATTTTTTTATTTGGATTATAGGGAGATAGAGAGATAGTGATATAGAAAGATATTGTTATAAAGAGATAATTAATTATATAGATATTAACATAGAGAGGCTGATATAAATAAATTGTTTTAAGGAAATACAGAGAGAGAGAGAGAGAGAGAGAGAGAGAGAGAGAGAGAGAGATACTCATGTTGATAGACAAATAATGAAATACAGACTTATATAGACATTTATATTGACAGAGTTTTTGCCATCTTGGTCACAATGTGGGTGGCAGTGTTGCCATTTGAGCCAATCAACCCCTTTCAATTATGATTCGCCATTTCAAGGACCTCGGCTATAATTGCAGAGACGGTGTCATTAAAACGGCTTAATAACCACGTGTGTGTGTGTGTGTGTGTGTGTGTGTGTTTCAACGTCCATGTATGTATATGATTCCAAAGGTCATGTCTGTATGTAAGTGTGAAGCTCATGTCTACATTATATAAGATGATCATATCTACAGGTTAGGTTAGGTTAGGTTAGGTTAGGTTAGCCTAGCCTATAAGGTAAGGGTATTTTCTGCATACCTCAGCGGGGACAGGTGAGAGGATGAGATAACAACGCTGTATTAAAACCTTCGTCTGGGATTACAGGAGTACATGGTCACTCAGAATCAAGAGTACATGGACTGGAAACTTCGTGTACGAGAGAGATTGGAACATTTACTTAGCGAGCTTTTGTGATTGACCTTTGATGAACCTCTGATGTAAGGGCTCATTCCACCTTCCATTTCATTTTCGTATCTCTCTCTCTCTCTCTCTCTCTCTCTCTCTCTCTCTCTCTCATCGATACTGAAACCAGAGTTAATAAGGTCAAATCGAATAATATTTTTCGACGGTCGTTGCGATCTGACTGGTTGTGGTAGTCGTTCTAGTGGTCGTTCTAGGGAGTGCTTTCTCTAACAGTGGTCGTCTCTGGTGGAAGGTCATTTCTGGTAAGTGTTCGACCTAACCTATCCTAACCTAACCTAACTTAACTTAAAGGTCACTGACGAAAAAGATCAACACCCAATTCCTAGTGTAGGTAAGAGAGGTAAATAGGTTTATTGGGGAAAGTAGGTCTCAGAGAATGTAGGTTTTATAAGGAAAGTAGGTCTCATAGGGGAAAGTAGGTCTCATAGGGAAAGTAGGTCTCATAGGAAAAGTAGGTCTCATAGGGGAAAGTAGATCTCAGAGAATGTAGGTTTTATAAGGAAAGTAGGTCTCATAGGGAAAGTACATAATGGAAACAGCGTGGCCGACACTACACTCTATTACACTTAACTCCAGAAAAAATCTCACGCACCCACCCACAGGTTGGTCGACTGGCGGTGCCTCGCGTATGAAAAAATAAAACAGGACAGTAAAAAAAATCCGGTATATTCACTCGTCTGCTACACAATATAACTAAGCCTCAATGTAAGTTAAAAGACTGCGGTGGCTGAGTGGTCATTCGCCTCGTATCATAGGAGTCGATGGTTCGTACCTGGGGGGGGGAGACTCTCAATTCACCTGTCTATGAACTGGTACCATGATTTTTACAGCTGAACAAGTGGCGATAGTAGAAGTAGCGTTCGCAAAGCATTAAAGAGATCATCAAGCATATGGAACCTACCTTCAATATCAGTCAACCCTTCAAAAAAGTTAACTCTGGCATTGATTAATTTCCACCTCAACCTAAACACAATTGAACCCCCGAATTAAACTCAAAACCCCACACACAAAAAACAGATCCAACCTCAATTCCCCTTGACCCAGGACACCCATGAAGTCCAACTACCAAACTACCTCCGTCGACCCTACTTAAGAAGGCTCTCCGGACACAACTCAGAACATAAACAAAGGCGCTGGGAGAAGTGGGAAAGTGGAAACATAACTGATATTAATGAGACAAGGAAAACGCCTGGTCGACAGAGAGAGAAAACTTTCCCCTTATCCCAAGTTAGGACGAAGCAACGCAAAGGTTCACGAGAAATTCTTATGCAAATACCCCTCTTGGAAGTGTCAGACGGAGGAGGAACTTGACCTGAGGTATGACTGTGTGGGTGTCAGGAGTGGCAACGTCAGGAGGCAGGCACACGGAGGAAGACATGAGTCAGTGCCGATGACTTAACAAAACTGTCGAGAAGTAAAACTGAACTTACTTTGTATGTATGTATGTATGTATGTGTGTGTGTGTGTCTGTGTCTGTCTGTATGTATGGAGGGGTTGCCAGCGGGGTGATTTACTGACAGATAAACTAACCTGGATTTAGCTGAGGGGTGAAATGTTTGTTTACCTGATGAAAAAACCCCCCAGTAATTGGTGTTACTGACGAAGTGAGAGTGAATGTTACTTCAGGAGGCGACGAAAACACCTTCAGAACTTCAGGTTATTCATCTTGTAAAGCGACACTGAGGAATGAAGGAATTGACTATGAATACTAATCGTAAATTTGGGTTATACAAAATACTGAAAAAATAAACGTAAGGTAACTTATTCTCTTCTTAGTTACATTAGAGGGGATGAAATTATATAGCCTAAAGTCATGTCGTTTATATGTAAGTTATTCAATATTTTTAAAGCTTTGAAAATGAAGACTAAATATTAATTCTTTCATTATTTTGTCTATATATTAACTATGATTGAATATCAAGTGAGAGGTATAGTGAATAAGACTCTCTCTCTCTCTCTCTCTCCAACAACAACACTATGACCTAAACCTAACCTAAACCTAACCTGAAGTGAAATATACATAAAAAATACGTGATCACAACCATTAAACAACGAAACATTACGTACGAGGATAAATAAGAAATATATCGACAGTATGCGATATATTTCTTGTGCTTGAGGTAAAACTAGTTTAAGACTTCTCTACCAGTAATCTATATTGACCTAGAACTATAACGTAAACAATATCTGATCGCTACAATTATATTACACGAGAATACTGTAGTTGATACGATGAACAATATGACCTCTTTATCACGTTTGGTTCAGCTGCATGCAAAGGAACAGTGGTAATGTCAGGTTTATGCTTTGGTCTTGCATGCAGGCACGTTCACCACCAGCAGCAGCAAGATAAACTACCTCATTTTAACGTTGTGATCACCATGATATTAATTCACACTTACTAATGATGGGAAATTAAAAATAGATAACTTTCAGAGGTGTTAGTTGTTGCAGGTGATCGCCTTTGTTCTTTTTTCTTTTATTTCTGGCTTTGCAATAATCTGTAATTACCAAGCTGCGCATTAAAGGTTTCCAGTCACACGTTTTCTTGCTGACTCATCATGACTCAGCAATAAAAACAGCAGAATGTTATATAAAGCTCAATTATAATACGATTACAGGCAAATTAATTCTGCATGACAATTTTATTTTAGCTGTAAATTTGTCATTTCTTTCAGATAAAACGAAAACTAAAGATAAATTAATAATCACGTTAGGTTATAATATCAATCAATAATAATATGTGGTGTTTGCAATGACCTGATAACGCCACCTCAGTCACATAGGGTCAATGATCGTTCAATTTTAACTTCAATTATGATTTTTTTCCATGAAGAATTGTCACATATTCCAACAATCATAAAAATTGAATGTCAGGTAGGAGACATTAGTCAACCCACAGCACACACACACACACACACACACGAACAACGCTGTACACATTCCCATCCTGCACATAGCTTCAATACCTCACTTGAACACACACATATAGACATACAATGCACACCACACCACCCACAATGTTTACCACACCCCCACCAACCACCACACCCTCACCAACACACTCCCTCAAACCCCCCCCCCCCCCTCCCCAACAAACTATACCAGCGAGCGTCAGGACAGGTAGGTACTCCACCTCCTCAAGCTTGGGGAGACTACCTGTACATCACAACTTACAAAACAAAGCAAAGTACGACCTGAGAGACATTCCTAGAGACTCTTAGTAACTATTGTCCTCGGTGGGGCAAGTTCACTCAGACCCTGAAACGTGACCAAGGGTAACAACAACGCTCTCGAGGCCGTGTAGTAGTAGTAGAGAAAACCACAACAACTACCCACAAACTCAGCCGAGAATCTCTTATTATTGTCTCCTCTGGCGGGGGTAGATAGGGTGAGAGGAAGGGGTAAGGGAAGGGGGGGAAGAGGGGAGAGTGAGAGAGGGATGGTAGAAGGAGGAAAGGGGCCGGGTAGGGTAAGAGGAGAGAAGAGAGGGAGAGAGAGGGGAAGGAAGTATAAAAGGTACTCCATTACCATCATCAGTGTGTGTGTGTGGTCGAGCTTAAACCCGTATGATAAATGATGGGGAAGAAACATAACGTCAAAATAAATGATATAAAAACAGACATAAACAGAAGAGACATAAGCAAACATAATAAATGACTCGAGATAAACAAAATTGCAATAAAACACAAACACAAAAAATAGATAAAAAACAGAGAGGAATGAAGCGATTATTTTCTTTAGGTTAGGTTAGGTTATGATTAGGTTAGGTTAGGTTATGCTAAGGGCCATTACACATAAGTACAGTAAGACTTCAGTAGATTCAGGAATTAACGAATCTTTAAACCCATAAACAACAAAAGAGACGTAAATAAAATACACCTGAGTGGTACACCTGCAAGGTTTAATCAGCCTTACCTGCCAATTTCCCCAGGTATGTAAAGGTCAACAGAGGAGCGTATAACAACCAGTTGACATTTCTCGGTCAGTCTGGTATCTTGTCTGACCTCTAGTGTGGTGATGGTGTTGTTTTTGAGAGAGAGAGAGAGAGAGAGAGAGAGAGTTAACTAATGTTTAATGTTTGTGGAGTCATTTCCCAGAGTGAAATGAGGTGGGTGGGTGAGTGAGTGAGTGAGTTCAAGAATAAATAAATGCATTAGATCAATAATTCTTTGTGTTTAATATGAGCAACATTTGGTACGCCGACTAAACACAGAACTCTAATTGCCAGAGGATAGACAATTACCTACACTATACTAAACCACCACTATAGTCCTCACACACATAGTTCAGAGTTAATTCTAAACACCACCAATCATATCTCCGAGATTGGTTGAAAGTTATACTATTGGTTAAACAGGAAGTTACTACATTTGACAACGAATAGACCTCATAGCCAATGATATAATTTGTTAGAATTACTCAAGGATTATAATTGGCTGTAATTATACCTATTTAACTCTTAAGTAAGCCTTACCTTGTAGTTTATCCTTTAATGTTGAAATAAAAAAATAATCCCTACAACTGCCTGGACTGTGATTTACGCAAGTCCATTCCAACAATTTTAATAAATGTAGAAAATAAGAGACAGTCACCTCCTTCCAAACACTGGGTGACGAATTTTTGTTCGTCAGTGAGTTATGTGGAGCAGCAGTCCAGGGAACATGCATGTGTCCTCTCGCGTGGGTGGAGTGGAAGCTGGGCAACTCTCCTTCGCGTTGTTTGAATAAATAATTACTGCCAGGAATTGTGTTGCCAGGGAGAAATTGTGTTGTCAGTGAGGAATTGTGTTGCCAGTGAGGATTTGTGTTGCTAGTGAGGATTTGTGTTGTCAGTGAGAATTTGTGTTGTCAGTGAGGATTTGTGCTGCCAGTGAGGATTTGTGTTGTCAGTGAGGATTTGTGTTGCTAGTGAGGATTTGTGTTGCTAGTGAGGATTTGTGTTGTCAGTGAGGATTTGTGTTGCCAGTGAGGATTTGTGTTGCCAGTGAGGATTTGTGTTGCCAGTGAGGATTTGTGTTGTCAGTGAGGATTTGTGTTACCAGTGAGGATTTGTGTTGTCAGTGAGGATTTGTGTTGCCAGTGAGGATTTGTGTTGTCAGTGAGGATTTGTGTTGCCAGTGAGGATTTGTGTTGTCAGTGAGGATTTGTGTTGCCAGTGAAGGATGGTGGGCGGTAAGGTGTGTGTTATCCTGTGCGATATATTACTAGAAGGACCAATAGGCCCTCCTGCTATTAGACCCATTCCTTGGGCCTATTAAAACTAGGACCCATTAAAAGTAAGACCCATTGGAAGTAACACCCATTAGGACCCATTTGAATTAAGGTCCATTTGCAATAGGGCCCAATTAAACTAGGGACTATTAGCACTGGGGCCCTATATAACTTTTACCCAATAGCACACGGGCCCATTAACACTAGGGTCTATCAGTATTGGAACCTCAAAGTTATTGGTTAGGTTAGGTTAGGTTGAGGCCTAACAAGACTGGGTCTACTAGAATCCATCACCAACCCAATCTCTTAAACACAATAAAACGAGGTGGTCAGGTTAGGTCATTAAAGACGTTTGAGAAAGACCTAATTTCACAAACTGAACTAACGAGGGAAGTCTAGACACAGAATAACAAAAACAGTCAAAATCTGCATCCAGGTATGAAGTACAGGTAGAGTAATTAACCTGGATATGATATTACAGTTAAATTAATTATCATTTAGTGACAATATCATACAGAGGGTGACTTAATTGTGAACAGAAACTTAAAATACTAATTAAATCAAATACGTAATTATCCTGATGTATTAGCAAAGGTATTCAGATTATATATCAATTATACCTGGCTCTTTGTACTGTATTCCCCCAGGTGCAGGCAACACACAGCTTCAATTAGACACCATCCTCAAACTTTCCACATGAATAACTAATACTGGTCGTGTGGCATTAAGCCTATTAACAGTCTGTCGGTCGATGCATCGTCGAGTGAGAAAGGCGAAGTAGTGAGACAACAGATCGATATTGTTTTTCATACGTGAGGAGCACATTAGCCCTACTCACTGTGGGAGAGGTCGTTACTGTAAGAGAAAGGTCGTCACTGTAAGAGAAAGGTCGTCACTGTGAGAGAAAGGTCGTCACTGTGAAAGAGAGGTCGTCACTGTAAGAGAAAGGTCGTCACTGTGAGAGAAAGGTCGTCACTGTGAGACAGAGGTCGTTACTGTAAGAGAAAGGTCGTCACTGTGAGAGAAAGGTCGTCACTGTAAGAGAAAGGTCGTCACTGTAAGAGAAAGGTCGTCACTGTAAGAGAAAGGTCGTCACTGTAAGAGAAAGGTCGCCTTAAAAGACCACAAAACCACCACTTCTGTATAAGTCTTAATATAACACCAACCAAGGAACAAAATACATCATTGTACTAATTCCTCCCCAGGTATTATTCTTTCCACCTGATCATAAGCACGAGAGGAAGAAAATAGAGGGACATACGAAAGAGATTTTGATTCTATATGTGAAATATTTTTTAATTCTTATGACCTGAGAAAATCAAGTTTATACATTGATATGTATATTTTACCCTCGCGTGTATACATATGGTGTTGTATCATCCCAAGACACATACTAGTGACCTTATGGAGAATTCAAGGAAGGGTTCAGTTCTCAATATGTCTTCTACGCCATGTGGTAAATTATTCAGTGACAATATCCGTGACAGACAAGATAGTTCAGCCTTTACATGATTTTTTTTTCGTGTGTCATAATTTATCTTCAATGTGCCCCATCCTTTCCAGTCCTCCCAGCCCTCTCAGCTCTCCTAGCCCTCCCAGCCCTCCCAGTCCCCCTCAGCCTTTTGTCTAGTGATTTAGTTGTTCCTCCTTAGAACCATCTACGCTCTGGTCGTCACGTAAACAGTATTTACAGCCCAACCCAGCCTGACTTGCTAACTACGGAAATCAGACCTAGTTTATCACTTAATGTAGCTCTGAGTGTCACGGTAGCAGATTTAAGTCCTCCTGCTAACAAATGAACTAAGGTAATATCAATGATGAGGTTGACTTATCTACTTTACATTGCGTCTTGGCTGGATGTTACTCACTATACCGTATAATTTAGAACTTGCCAAGTGCCATTTCGGGGTCTTGGTGTTTAACATGTAAATACAACTAAATACAAAAACAATAATAAAAAAAATAATTATAATACAAAATAAAAATAACTAAATAAAACTAACCAAGTCTCTTTATTTAAAATTAACTCCATAAAGTTGACAATGGGAGGATCAAAAAAGCTGAACATAAAACACTATATTCGACCAAAGTTTGCACAGCCTTCCTAAAGCTCGGGACGGCCTCTAGGAATATACCAGACGAGTTCTTGTAAATTTGTTCTCTGGTTTCTGAAAACATCGCCGCCTTCACACTTTCTTCTCCCTATAGTGTGTACGCCCACACCACGACCATGTGACCATACATACATGAGATAATTTCCCTCCCTTTAATACAGGAGTCGAATGGTACACACACACTCTCTCACACACACACACACACACACACACTCAAGACCATAAATTTTGTCATAAGTCCCTTGAAAAACGTAAATAATCCCGTGTTGTATGAAACTAATACAACTGACCATAGAGAATACTTATCTCTTTTAGCATAATAACTAACGTATAATGAAACCTGATTAATAAATAAGTAAATCTTGTCCCATACCCCCCCCCCCCTCCCACAAAAAAAAATCCAAATTCTAATCTTTTAACCTTATGATGACCTAAGCTCCTTACGGTCATAAATCCCTAAGAAAATTACTGTTTCTAAATCCTCGACGACACAAGTAATCCCTGGTGTCTAGAGAAGTTCGTCTGTCTTAAGCATCACCGTAGACAGTAATGGGAGGATTAACTTGACTGGCCATGAATGATCGAAGGAATGGGTCACGGTTAATCTTCAGGGTATGGGGTTAATCACGGCAGGACGGATCATCATTACCTTCCTCAGTAGGGTCCTAAAGCCATGACCAGATGACAAGACACAGAGAGAGAGAGAGAGAGGTAGGTTACTGTAGCAGACTATATTAGTGATAATAAACAAATAACCTTTCATGAATAATTATACATCATGTAGTACATAGCATTACCAAGATACCCGCCCCCCCCCCCCCCTCACACACACAAAACCTTACGTAGGATCGAGGAGAAGAGGCCAGAGTGAGTATAGTGGATGGTTCCTTGGCCTATAACTGATAGCTTCCTCCCCGCCCTGCCAGCCAGCCAGCCAACCTCACTAAGTCCATTGGCTTTATGGCGGCTGTGGATCCCTCTCTTTCTCGGGGGTTCCAGGAGCCTCTCTTACAAACAGAGAACTTCACGTTGATGTTTTTTTTTGTTCATCCAGAAACGTTCCCCAAATGTTAGAATATGATGAATGTCTGTCTCTCGTCTCTTCCTTATGTTTCCAAACTCTAAATGTCTTCCTTAAACTTGGTCGTGTTTTCCACTTCGAAGGTTTAATACACCACTTTATTTCTTGTGATTCTCTCCTTAAGACGTTTCATTGTTTCCTACTTTCGGTTGACTGACCCAAAAAACACCCAAAGTTTGATATGTGAGGTGATAAGCTGTAGTAGTTCCCTCCTGCAGAAGTTTACTGCAGGAGGCGGTGTGTTATCCCACATGTTTGATGGGGTTGTCTGTGGCTGCGTGAGTCTTCCATCTGGGAATTTGTGGTGGCTTTTATTCTCTCTGTTTATCTCAGTAATTATTCACTGTATCGTTCCAGTTATCTTCCGTGTACTGCTTATCGTTTATCCTTATATAATTATTCATTGTTTGTATTATGACATCTCTGCACGATACAATAGATTCTCTGCAGGACACATTACAGATGCTATGAAACTGTTTCTATATATCTAAGTCATTATACCGTCTACGGAATAAGCTGGGACAAGTATGTGAAAGCTACAAGGTCTGATTTTCACCACTTCTGTCCAAACACCTTCTATTCGTTTTACTTCCACGTTTGAAATATAATAATGCCTTTGATTACACGTCCATCATTATTTTTTATTGATCTATTGACTTGTACACTCCCAGTACCGACTCTAGTTTATTTACCAAATCTGGATATAACCTCCGATGTTCAGTATAGTACACAAACAGGTACATCTATTCTGTAACGCAAAAGGTCTTCTAAAATCTATTCCGTAACACAAAAGGTCTTCTAAAATCCATTCCGTAACACAAAAGGTCTTCACTAATCTATATTCAACCGATTAACAGTACATCACAAGGCAGGGTTATGGGTCATGAAAGTTAGGGCCCTCTTTCGGTTTATTGATTCCCGGTAAAGAGAAATCTAGAGCTTCTTGTCAAGGAATAATGACAGAAGCGGCACTATAAACATTCCAGCTATGTGCGTGGGTAGAGGGGTGACCTTGTGTTGGCTGGTCCTGGGAGTAGCTACTAGCCAGCCAGGGTCGCCAGTGTGTGTGTGTGTGTGTGTGGGTGGGTGGGTCTGTGGGGTCGATGATACATACCCACATTGACTTCTCACTCACTCACACCCACACGACAAAAATCCCCACAGCTTTTACAGGTACAAATGTAAAAAAAAAAAAAAAAAAAAAAGAAAAACCTACTCGTATACCAATTATTTTTACAATTATTAACACAGATTCAAAACGATGCTCTTACGATGATACAAACAAAACAAACAAACACAAACATCAAATCTAAAGGGAAAAAAACATATCGAAATGGCGTAATGCATAAAAAAAATCGTGAATTTTTTTTTGTATTTTATTTGTTCAGCTTTTCAGACGAGAGAAGACATATATGAACTCGAGGGCTGGTGGGAATAAATTACGAAAATATTAATAAAAAAATGAATGATGAATGATTTGCCTTGAGCATTGTTGAATGTAGGATACGAGTTATGAATAATATAACATTTATTAATTAATGTGTACCAGAGAGAAGAATGATATAGTGAATTAAAGAAGGATAGATTGATACTAATGTTGAATGTGGATTACGTAGATGATGAATGGTGAAGGAATTGTAGATAGATCAATTGAATGACTTATTTCATTAATAGAACGATGAATAAATGAACTAGAGTGAATGTAAAGAATTTATACATTAAAGATCGATATAATGAATGAAGCAGGAATAACTGATACTATGAATGTGGAATAGGAGCAAATGAATAACAATACCTTTTAATAACAAAGAATAATAACTAATAAGAGACTACAAGAATAAGAAGATTAGGAGAACTGGGAAGAGAATTTTACAGAATAACACAAAAAAAAAAGACGAAAGAGAAAATTAACAATGAATAATAACTCTACTGACTCTGAGACTACAGTGTAGGTATATATATATATATGTACTGTATATACCGTAGTTATAGGTAGTTACAGAGGCTTCAGAATTATTACAGTATAGAAGTGATTGTCAGAATTAATGATACAGTTGTTTTAGTGTACATCATAAATACAGAAATTAAATAAAGATGTGGGTTACAGGTACAAGTACAGATACAAATACAGACACAAACTCAAATATAGACACAGACACATACAGATACAGACACACACAAATACAGCCATAAATACAGAAACAGACAAAGACACAAATACAAGCATAGAATCAAATACAGGTATACAAATCCAAATACAAGAACGGATACAAAAACACAACAAAAAAACATCGATACAAACACAGGTACAGAGAAAGTAAACACAGACACCAGAGAAGCAATAAACAAGAGAAGAGAGAGAGAAAAAAAGAAAAGAAATAAAGAGAATAAAGAGGAGAGTGATTGCAATAACCCTAGGGCAGAGAGAGAGAGAGAGAGAGAGAGAGAGAGAGAGAGAGAGATTAGACAGATAAACAGACCTACAGACAGAAGACCGCTTGTGTAAAGTGAGCGCTACGACCTGTCCTTCCTCCTGTTATACAAGGGTTACGTACAGAGTCTAGGGCCAATAAGAGGAGGGACAGTTCTGCGCTCTAATAAAAACTCGTGAACGCCCCTCGGATACCTACGGGGTCAAATGAACGCCAGGAGGGAGACAGGGAAGGGAGGGGAGAGGGTAGGGGGGAGGGAAAGGGGTAGGGGAGAGAGACAGGAGGGGAGAGGAGAGGAGAGGAGGGTGAAGTCAATGCCACGTGCCCACATGAACAAATACGACTAAAGTGAACGCATCAGATCCAAAAACCTGAACGCTCTGAATCCAAAAGTGAACGCTGTGAACCCTTAAATGAACGCCGTGAACCCCAAACTGAACGCTGTGAACCCTTAAGTGAACGCTGTGAACCCTTAAGCGAACACCTCAAGAGCTAAAAGTAAAGGCATTGACTTCCTTCTCCCGGTAATCCGAACTTTCCGCTCCCCATTTGAAACGAACTCGACCACACTCTTACTCGACACCAGCAACCCGTCTCTCTCTCTCTCTCTCTCTCTCTCTCTCTCTCTCTCTTCCTCTTCTCCTTTCTCTCCCTCCTCTTCTTCTCCTTTCTCTCACCCTCTTCTTCTTCTTCTCATTTCTCTCCATCCTCTTCTTCTTTTCCTCTCTCTCCATCTTATACTCTGTCCTCCTCTCTCCTTCTTCTTTTCCATTTACTCTTCCCTCCTTCCTCTGTCCTCCTTCAACAGTCCTCCTCACCTTTCTCTACCCCTTTTCCCCCTCCTCCTCTTCTCCCTACTCTTCTTCCTTGTCCTCCTCTTCCCTTTCTCTCTTTGGATTTTTCACCTACAGAGAGAAAGAGAGAATCTAATAGACAGACAGACAGATAGACAGTAAAATCGCGTGTGTGTGTGTGTGTGTGTGTGTGTGTACCGGGTGACTGGGGAAGATGGTTTAAAGAGGGGCATACCGGGTAACTGGGAGAGATCAGACATATACACCCGTGTTTATAAAGAGTCAGGTATATACAGTATAATCAGCCCCTTAGCCCCACACAATCACTTGGGGCTTGGGGCTGAAATCTTTTCCTCTTTTGTCGTTATTATTACTCTCCTAAATCTTGCTTCTCCCTCACGTTCAGTCACAACATACAGCCATTGAACAAACTCTATCGTTAAAACCCTTCCCTGCATATCATGTCTATTACGTATTCACAGTGTGGGTTGACTCGGTCCTTCCTCACACACACACTGATCCAATGACTCGTGTAGCAGAGGTCATCACCACCTTCAGTAACACACCCTTCCTCCCCTTCCTTCTCCTCCCTACAGTTCGTGAATGACCCTACAGCGGCCTACATCCATGGCCGTGATCGCCGTACGTGTAGGAGTGACCTGTGACCTTTTAGCATTGTACCGTCACTGTCAATTTCCTTTTACTATTGTGAACCTACACCCAGTCCTCTTAACACAGTGTTTTCAAAGGTCCTCCATCTCAAATCCCGTAGTAATTGGCACTTTAGTTTGGCTGATCGGGATGAAATTCACTAGTTCTATTCGTCATGTCTCTGGAATAGCAGTAGTGAAGATCTAGCATTACTGAAAACATACCTAATATTCTTAATCTTGAAATGGGACTATGAAATTTCTCCAGCTACGCCATCCAGGATATTTCGTCTCCCGTTCAGAGGTTAAACCCAACTTGCCAGAGCGTCACATCACGATACTATCTTTCATAAAACTAGACACGCAGCATTACCCACACCTCTACCACCACCACAGCATCACCATCACCCACAGCTCTACCACCCCACCCACACCCCCACCCACAGCTCTACCACCACACCCTCACACGATACCCGTCCATATGAGCCTACTATCTATCTGTCTCTATTCCTCTGTCACTTCTGTCTGGGATGAAACAGGAGATACGGAAGCCTTATTGAAGAGAAAGAAGAAACTTATTAATTTTTGTAAACACCTGGACGATATTCAGGTGTGGAAATATCCGTAGGTCAGGGTGTGTGTGTGTGTGTGTGTGTGTGTGTGTGTGTCCGTGTGTGTGTGTGTGTGTGTGTGTGTCCGTGTGAATGTGTATTAGATTCACTTTCCTATTCACATTACCTTTGTCATTTCTAAAACAACAACAACAACCCCCCTGAAGCTCTTCTATCGACACCCATTCACCCACTAAATCGACACCCATTCACCCACTAAATCGACACCCATTCACCCACTAAATTGACACCCATTCACCCACTAAATTGACACCCATTCACCCACTAAATTTATCTTCTTTTTCAGTACACAAACAAGTCCTTCCCTCAGTTCTGCACCTCGGGTTAAAGATCACTTAAGACCTTCTGAGAATCTAAACTCAAGGGGCTGATAATGTTGATGTTATTGAGGAGAAAAAATAACATACGATTATTTTAAGATTCTTGGTCTATTGTGAGGGGGTGAGAGGGACCTGAGGAGTGGGATGAGTGGGGATTGATGTAGTAGTGTAAGGAGGGTCAGAGAGGAGAAATGACTGAAGGGGGGTAAGGGAAATGAAGGAGGGATGAGGTAGGGGGTGATGAAGGATGAATGAGGGAGGGGGAGATGAGGGAGGAAGGATAAGGGAGTAAATGAGGAAACTAAGCGACGTGAGGCAGGGAGGAGAGGGTGAGGGAATTGAGTGAGATATGGAAGGGAGGAAAGTGAGTGAGTGAGGGAGAGAGTGAAGGAAGACGTGGGTGGACGAATGTGAGAAAGAGAAGTAGGAAGAGAAGAACGCAAAGAGGAAGGGGGAAGAGAGGGGAAAGACGATAAGTGAGAAAGAAAGAGAGGGAGAGGAAAAAGGGGAGGAAGGAACTGGTAGATGAAAGGAAGTAGGTAGAGGGGAATTGGAAGAAACGAGACACAGAGAAGGGAAAACGACAAAGAATGAGGGGAAGGAAGGAGAAAGTAGGCCATTTGGAAGTAAGAGGTGGAAGACGGAGAAATAATGACAAATTAGAGAATAAGCAAAATAGTAGAGAAAACGAGGAAGAAGAAACAATATAAGAATAGAGAGTAGATCCCTCTTCTCATCTCACAACCACTAATTGAGGAACAGGCAATCTTGGTCTGTACCCCAACACTGAACTCCAATTGTCACACTATGTTCACAGGTTACGTTAGGTTAGGTCAGGTTAGGTTAGGTCAGGTTAGGTTAGGTCAGGTTAGGTCAGGTCAGGTTAGGTTAGGTTAGATTAGATTATGTAATGCTTAAAAGCAGTTTATGATAAATTCATTTCGGTAATATTAATGGTTGGTTAGTTAAAAGTTGCTTAGATTAATGGTCTGTTAAGTTACGTTTATGGAATAGTAAGTTAGGTTAGGTTAGGGTGTGTGTGTGTGTGTGTGTTTCCTCACTCATTGTTTGACGGAGCCTCACCTTGAGAACACACTCCCCTATCCTTTTTTCTCTCAAAACCTAACCTAACCTGACCCGCCTGTGCACGTCGGAGTGATTAAGTGTTAATCTCTCTCTCTCTCTCTCTCTCTCTCTCTCATAAAGGCGCTCACAAAGTTCATCCTCTTTCACATGACCTTTATCAACTACATACTCAATACATATATAATCTAATACCTAAATACATAAACATACATACCACTCTATGTATAATGAAAGAATACACGAAAAATGGAAACTAAATCTATAAATACAAATACAAAAAAAAGTAAAAATTCAAGACCAGTTTTTCCTCTGGTGAAGTGAACAAAATTGTCAACAGGAAAAGTTAAGAATTTCACTTCACTGCCTCTGGAAAAAGTTAGTTTACCAGCTTACTTAAGAACACAAAATATGGATGACTGGTTAACTGTAAATAAGATTGGTAATAATGTCATGTTGTATAGCTAATAATAATCTTTCATTCGAGTATAATGAAAGGCATAATGATGATAAATCCCCCTATTTTCATTATTAATTACATAGGAATAATTGCTTTAAATTCCATCGGTAAAATTTTAGCCTTGACTTATAACCAAAAAATTACCCCCCTACACCCCTCACTGTTTATAACATGAAGGGCTCAACTCAACAAACATGACGCCACGAGGCCCTTTCATCAAGCACTCAGCCTACAAGGGGTACAGCGTGGAGCAGGGTGAAGCCTCCTCCAGAAGTTAACAAAGTTCTTCCTGTGGCGCCCCTCATAGACATCCCCCCTTCATCCCCATCCCCCCCTCCAACCCCTCTCCTTCACATACCCACCTCCCCTCCAATCCCTCTCCCCCAACACACGAGCTAGGAAAGTCAGGAGAAAATCTACGGACTTGGCGCACCCACATTCAACCACAACAAATCGATATAGAAAATGGGAATAATATACACGTGAGTCGTACACTTGTAATATGTACTAATACCGACTGATGTGATTCAGTAGTATACCCTATTGACTTAAACTAAGAAGTAAACCACTAATATTGACTTAAACAGTAGTAAACCACGAATATTGACAAACTATTAGTAAACCACGAATACTGACTTAAATTTAGTAGTACGCCACGAATATTGACAAACTATTAGTAAACCACGAATACTGACTTAAACTCAGTAGTAAACCACGAACACTGACGAACGAGCCTTGGGACTATACTAAAATACTAATATTTATCTACACAGGTAAACCAGGAACACACCTGTGAGGAACCGCCATAATTAGTGGAGATTCATCAAGAAGTACAGGTTGGAGACGACTAGACTACTTGCTGAATGTTTACTGAATGCCAACTGAGCATTAACTGAGCATTTACTGAATGGCTAAGTGCTTATATAATTACTGAACAGCTACCTAGTCATATCTTGTCAGTACACTCACAGGTTACACCACTAGCTTCCCCGACGTCTCAAAACTACTTTCCATGCCTCGGTTTATGGGCAGTACGAGTCCACAACACAACCAACACAGACTCAAGAGGGAGCTATATTATTGACTCAATTAGTCTCTTGAGTCTAAATACCTTGTGACGACTTATGGAATATGATCTTTATAAAATGACTTGTAAAACCGATTTATATCAACGGTACTGACTTGTGGATGAGGGAAATGGTCTTGTCTACATTAAAAGTAGTTTGTGAAGTGTATACATACTTACATGAAACATATTCTGAGGTACAATGGAAACAGGAGAGAATAAAAGAAGTATATTTTTGTTAAGATGAAAACAGAAAGCCGAGTTTCTGGAGCCGTGGTCAATGCTGTGAAACATTCAATTTGACGCGTGGTTTAACCCATATTGCCTTTCAACGACGTAGTACTATTTCAATAAAGTTCTATTTGGCAGCGACACAATAAATAATTCGCTTATGTGTTGGTAACGATGTGTTTAATATTTTGCAATATTAAATCAAAGGAGGAAAGATATTATGGTTATAGTATGGCTATATTATGACTCTCTCTCTCTCTCTCTCTCTCTCTCTCTCTCTCTCTCTCTCTCGTGCGAGCCTGCAATACATTCAACATATCACATTCTTCAACATTTACACTACTGTACAGGGATGCGATACATTTACACTGTCACGTTAACTGCGAAAATTCAGTGCTGTTATATACCGCTATAATACTTATCATTACCATCTACTTCATCCTACGCCATTAACGAGACACGCAGGTGAAACAACATAACTCATCCTACCTTGTACAGACCAGCGTCCATCCACTGCTCTAATAAACCATGTACTGTATAACTAATCACTGTTGTATTTTAGGATATGATTTTTCTTATATTATCTGGCTTAACTACCTGACAACATCGTTTATTAATATTAACTTCAACAATACGTACAATAATGCTACTACACTATGAACAAACTTTGAAATAGAAAAAATAAACAAAGAATACATTTATAGAATACAGCTGTTGTGGGTTTTTTTTTCCAACAATTAAAACATAAAACTAAATCTACTTGGCAACACTTCAACAAGATGCCAACTGATGTCTTGTGATGAGATCTTTTTTTTCCAAGCTTTGAGTTCGATCTTTTCTCCCCTAAAGCCATACAGTAGAAGGGCTGGTCGTACTGAACAATGAACTAAGTTTAAACACTGTAGAAATTCCTCCAATCAACTTACTATATTCAATTAATCTTTGACATTATGATACTAAAAATATGACTTAACTTTTACTACTGGCAAGATAATTATACATACATACATACATACACCCAGCAGTGATTATTCCCCTCACTTCATCCGTGACTATTGAGGTCGTTTACTGCAACAATACCTTCACATATTTACCTGATCATCATAACACTGCATCAACAGCTTCATATTATCAAGACGTATAACCAAGCAACACACTTAACATACAATAGCTTTTATATCACAGAAATTATACCCCCAAAAATATTATACCCGTTAAATTATACTCAGAGTGTTTATAACTTATTGGGTCTCATTTAACAACCTCAAAAAGTATTATAGAAACATAATTATGCCGTTTTTATTATACTTTAAGAAGGGTTATAAGAGTTATGTTCACCCTGATATAATTATTTTATTGCGTATAATTTTTTAGTGTTATTTTACGTAGGTGTAAGAATAAAATAGTCTCAGGTATAATTTAATGCTTCTTTATAAGTCTTTATGATATGGAATTGTTGATATAGTATTATGATAGCCAGTCGAAATATAAACAAATTCCTGCGGTAGACAACCTTAACACTCACTCACAGACAGACAGACAGACAGACTGAATGACTGACCGACTGAATGACTGAATGACTACAAAAACAACAATTGTTCACTAACACACACATACACACACACAGGCATGCAGAGTACAAAACGATATTGTCAGGATCCAGGTTACATGTCCTGCTCTCAATATGCATTTACAGTAACACACACACACACACACACACACACACACACACACACACACACACACACACACACCAATAGGAAATATAGTGATCGCTATTGAGTTACATATTTTATAACTACCAGCCATAAGCTCAAGGAATTTACGTGATCAGTCAAGTCAGTTTACGAGGAATGTTTGGTATGATAATAAGGTCTTGTTATTTCCTCACACATCACGGATTACCTACAGCATAACACACACACACACAGTTCTTAGAGTCGAAAGGTCAAACATCAAGGTCACAGAACGATTACAAAAAGCTTAATATTCTGGGGTCACCTTGTCCCTGCAAGCCACAGTATTGTTTACATGTGTACAAGGTCGTCAAACATGTTAGGAACACACTACCTGTCTTGACCTTCCATCACCTGTCTCCTTGTACACCTGTGCGTAATCTCTCTCTCTCTCTCTCTCTCTCTCTCTCTCTCTCTCTCTACATTAGGTTCGTGAAAATGTTGATCTAAATTATTTTTAACAGAATTTTAACTTTTTTTTTTTTTTACATTGTTTCACTTTCTCTATTTTCATTTTATTTTTCTACTTGCCTCTGTGTAATTTTTTTAAGCCCCTGTGACAAAACAAACCTTTTTACTTTAATTTTCAATGTTTCCTTTATATAATTTGATAAATGTTATACTAAAAATCTTCTTCGTTGTTTACTCTTTTATTTTAATTTTATCACCGGTATATTATTCTTTTATGTACATTTCGCTAATTATTTTGAATAGTCTTCGTGTTTCCTTACAAAAGACGCCAAATATTTCACTAGATTTAATTTTTTTTTCTCAGTTAAGAGTTGATAAAATTGTATATTTTCACGTAAGTAAACTCTATCACTGTGTGTGTGTGTGGAGAGAGTCTAGGTTGGGCTTCCTGTAGGGTAGGAGGAGGACCTAACCTAACCTGACCTGACCTGACCTAACCTAACCTAACCCACCAAACCACATCAATAAGAGAAAAAGATACTGAAGGTTTAAGCGAGAAGTGTTAAAAATCACTCCCAATAAAGACTGGCAATCACTATAAATAACATACACTCAATCACCACCACGATCGCTCTTACTGTGTTACCAATATATCACGAACGGCAGCAATACACTCCCACCCTCACTATGTTACCCAATTTACCACGAACGGCAGCAATACACGACCGCCCTCACTATGTTACCCAATTTAACACGAACGGCAGCATCACGACCGCCTTCACTATGTTACCCAATTTACCACGAACGGCAGCAATACACTCCACCCTCGCTATGTACCCAATTTACACGACGGCAGCAATACACGACCGCCTTCACTAAGTTACCCAATTTACCACGAACGGCAGCAATACACGACCGCCCTCACTATGTTACCCAATTTACCACGAACGGCAGCAATACACGACCGCCCTCACTATGTTACCCAATTTACCACGAACGGCAGCAATACACGACCGCCCTCGCTATGTTACCCAATTTACCACGAACGGCAGCAATACACGACCGCCCTCACTATGTTACCCAATTTACCACGAACGGCAGCAATACACGACCGCCCTCGCTATGTTACCCAATTTATCACGAACGGAAGAAATAACAAAAATGCAATAATAATGTTCCTTTGATCAGCGAGGAAGATTTATATCAGTTTCCCCTGTGTGTTGACCATCCCTCTCTCATGATAACTGGACCAGTGAGAAAATAATTGGGTCTTATCTGTTTTGTCTGAAGAAAATACATATATTAGAAATGGTCTTTGGGCGTACGAATTATATTATACATTGTAACGCTAAAGATGGATGATTGTGAAGGCTATAATTTCCTTTATGGGGAGGATAATTGATGATATGAAAAGGGTAATTATATAGCAAAGGATAGTTAAGACACTATTGTTTTATATTGAATGATTATATAGAAATATACTGTTTAAGGTCTAGTTGGTCAGGACAAAGAGTTATAATCCTCTCTCAGAACACGGATGAGCCCACACCGAAAGGCAGGCATTATTACGCTACGTCGTAAAGTTTTGCGACCCCTAAACCTAACCTAACCTAACCTGTCCTAACCTAACCTAACCTATCCTGTCCTATCCTATCCTAACCTGTCCTAACCTATCCTGTCCTAACCTAACCTAACCTAACCTATCCTAACCTAACCTATCCTGACCTATCCTAACCTAACCTATCTTAACCTATCCTGTCTTGTCCTGTCCTGTCCTATCCTAACCTATCCTGTCCTATCCTATCCTAACCTAACCTAACCTATCCTGTCTTGTCCTGTCCTGCCTATCCTATCCTAACTAGACGCATTAAGACCACAACTGCTGTAAAATTGATCTGTTATGAGGGAATACAGCCGGTCGGAATCTTAAGTTTGACCTCGCCTCACTTAACTTGAACCCTCACACACACACACACACACACACTAATGCGACCCAACATCACACCGGAACGACTCGGATGCAGTTCATAACGACCATACACACACACACACACATTTAGCACGACTTAACATCGACTCCATTATTTATGTCCAAAGAGAAGTGATAACTCATCTGGTTAACATATTAGTTGTTAATCTTTGTTCGTTGTGTCAATTTAACTTACGGACAGCCGAAGAGTCGAAGTTGTTCAGTGACGTCAAAACTCCATTGCTAGGTTGATGTAAGATGGTGGAGGCGTTGATGGTGGTGGAGGCGTTGATGGTGGTTTGAGGCGTTGATGATGTTGGTGTAGTGTGGTGGTGGCGGCGTTGATGGTGGTTTGAGGCGTTGATGATGTTGGTGTAGTGTGGTGGTGGCGGCGTTGATGTAGTGTGCTGGTGGAGGAGGCGTTGATGTAGGGTGGTGGAGGAGGCGTTGATGTAGGGAGGAGGAGGAGGCGTTGATGTAGGGAGGAGGAGGAGGCGTTGATGTAGGGAGGAGGAGGCGTTGATGTAGGGAGGAGGAGGAGGAGGCGTTGATGTAGGGAGGAGGAGGAGGAGGCGTTAATGTAGGGAGGAGGAGGAGGCGTTAATGTAGGGAGGAGGAGGAGGAGGCGTTAATGTAGGGAGGAGGAGGAGGCGTTAATGTAGGGAGGAGGAGGAGGCGTTAATGTAGGGAGGAGGAGGAGGCGTTGATGTAGGGTGGTGGAGGAGGAAGCGTTGATTTAAGGTGGTGGAGAGTTAATAAGGCTGATGAACACAGGTAATGAACACAGGTAAGGAACAAAGGTAATGAACACGGGTAATGAACACAGGTGATGAACACGGGTAATGAACACAGGTGATGAACACGGGTAATGAACACGGGTAATGAACACGGGTAATGAACACAGGTAATGAACACAGGTAATGAACACAGGTAATGAACGACCTACCTGGAGTTCAGTAATGTAACAGGTGTGCACACTACTTCCCGCGGCTCATCAATCTCAAGTGTAATTTTCCCAGACAAAATTACATACTATTAATCACGTGTTCCAGTATGTATGTATGTATGTATGTATGTATGTATGTATGCCGCTCATGTTATTATTGCCACTTCCATTACTCCTCTAAGTCAGCTAGAGTCAGTTCCATCAGCACAAATCACAAGGACACATTTAACAAACAAACAAAAAATTATATATAAGTAACGCCAAAATGAAGACAGACACCAGACTAATCCAGGTTAACAAGATAAAACTCCCCTTAATTACCTCACCTGCCGACTATCGACCAATGAGAGGCGGCGGTGTGCTGTGATATACACGGTGATTCTTGACAATTAGACCGGATAAGGGGAAAATATTAACTAACCCTGGCAGGAGGCAGTTAGCGCATGTTGGGGGGGTGGTGGGGGGGGTGGTGGGGGGAGGAGGTGTTGTGGAGGGGGCGGGGGTGTTGTGGAGGGGCAGGGGTGTTGTGGAGGGGGCGGGGGTGTTGTGGAGGGGCGGGGGGCGGGGTGTTGTGGAGGGGCGGGGGTGTTGTGGAGGGGCGGGGGTGTTGTGGAGGGGGCGGGGGTGTTGGGGAGGGGGCGGGGGTGTTGTGGAGGGGGCGGGGGTGTTGTGGGGGGAGGGGACATTCGACTACTAGTTGTTAAATGTTAGCTGTTGAGTAGATGCTGAGGGGGGGGGTGAGGTGAGGTCGTTACAGGGGAAGAGGGTCGTTAGGGAAGGTAGTTACAAGGAATGGTCTGTCCTTTCCTTCCATTCCATTTCACCTTTCTTGTTCCTTTCATCTTCATCCTCTCAAGTCTAAATTATCTTCCATTTCCCCCCTTCCCTCTTCCTTCTACCTCCTTCCCTCTTCCTTCTTCCTCCTTCCCTCTTTCTTCTACCTCCTTCCCTCTTTCTTCTACCTCCATCCCTCTTTCTTCTACCTCCTTCCCTCTTCCTCCTTCCCTCTTCCTTCTACCTCCCTTCCCTCTTCCTTCTACCTCCTTCCCTCTTTCTTCTACCTCCTTCCCTCTTCCTTCTACCACCTTCCCTCTTCCTTCTACCTCCTTCCCTCTTCCTTCTACCTCCTTCCCTCTTCCTCTGCACCATCTCCTTCATCTCATCCCGGTTTCTTCTTCTTTCCCCTCATTCCCGTTCTCCTATCATATCCTCTTCCTTATCCTCCTTTTCTTTCTATTCCTCTTCTTCCTCCTCTTCCTCCTCCCCTTCGTCAGAGCTTCCTGCCCGGGTTTATAAAGTAAGTGTTTCATCATGGAGGCGTCTAGCCCCTTTAACACGCGTCAGTATTAAAATATTACCACTTTTGTACAAATTTAAACCTAACGTACTCAAACCTAAACCTAACGTACTCAAACCTAAACCTAACGTAATCAAACCTAAACTAACGTACTCAAACTTAAATCTAACGAACTCAAACCTAAACCTAACGTAATCAAACCTAAAAGTATCGTACTCAAATCTAAACCTAACGTACTCAAACCTAAACCTAACGTAATCAAACCTAAACCTAACGTACTCAAACCTAAACCTAACGTACTCAAACCTAAACCTAACGTACTCAAACCTAAACCTAACGTACTCAAACCTAAACCTAACGTACTCACACCTAAACCTAACGTACTCAAACCTAAAACTAACGTAATCAAACAAAACTAACGTACTCAAACCTAAAACTAACGTAATCAAACCTAAAACTAACGTAATCAAACCTAAAACTAACGTAATCAAACCTAAAACTAACGTACTCAAACCTAAACCTAACGTAATCAAACCTAAAACTAACGAAATCAAACCTAAAACTAACGTACTCAAACCTACTGTAAACCTAACGTAATCAAACCTAAAACTAACGAAATCAAACCTAAAACTAACGTACTCAAACCCAACCTAAGTAAAATCACACCCAACCCAACCCCACCCAGCCCAGCCCAGCCCAACCCTACCCCACCCCAGCCCAACCCAGCCCAACCCAACCCAGCCCAACCCAACCCAACCCAGCCCAACCCAACGATCTTAGGACAATTTAATTTAGATTACGATATAGACTCAATAGGCTCGTGTCATCAGCCACCCCCCAAAAAATAATAATAATCAAATAATTGTGATTAATTATCTTTAGTCGTCTGAGAACAGGTGACCCCATAATCGGGTGTTTTACGAATGGGTTTGACTTGTTGATATCTTGAATGAGGTAATTATGTTAAGATTTCTTTATTTTTTTTCTTCTTTTTCATTCCTTCTTCTTCACTCCCTCTTCTTCGTCTTAGTTTTTATATCCTCCTCATCCTCTTCAATCCTACACCAAACACGACTTTCCTTTTTCCTTTACGCCCTTGGATCAACCTTAAGTGTCTATAGTTTCCCATAGTTTCCCCACGAGTAATTTTTCCCTTACCACCATGACGTAACCTATGACCTCTTGTGACCTCTTCTCTAAATCTCTCTTATCTGGATGTCTTATCTATTACTCCATGATATTCCCCAAGCCTTTGACAGAATATTCCCGTAAAGTGTCTGTCTATATATGTCTTTCTGTCTCTCTCTCTACTTGACTCCCCACTATCTGTCTTTCCTTATTTTAGCTGTGATAATTTTAGGGTTTGAGTTATTTTTTTTCCATTTCCTATTGAATCGTTTAGTCTTTCCAATCATGAAAAAGGAAATTTCTTCTATATTTATTCCCCACTTATGGCGTTCCTCAAGGTTCTATTCTGTCTTTCTCCTGTTTCCATCCTTCTTAATCTTTATCAAATTATCGATATTAACTCTTACTTCTCCACTTACTCAAGCACCACCAACACCACCACCTCTCACACCACAACGATAACATCCATACAGACAAATCCCTCTCAGATTTGACGGGACTAATCACGGACGGGACTAATCACGGACGGGACGAATCACGGACGGGACGAACCACGGACGGGACGAACCACGGACGGGTCACATCAACTGGTATTGTCAAGCCCGTCTGCCTGGATTACTGTAGCCATATATAGAGCAAATCCCTTTCCTACTCCACCCTTCCCATCTCCTGTGTTTCGTAAAGTAAAGAAAATCCCCAATTATACGAGAAAAATCACCAGTTATGAGAGAAAAATCCCCATGATGAGAAAAATTCTTCTCCAATTATATGAGAAAAATCTCTTACATTTCAATAATAAAAAAAGTGTCCCGGATTAAGGAAATAGTTTACAATATATTTCTCAGGTTTACAAATTAAATAAAAAACAATAAAAAAAAAACATTAAAAATATTGGGCTTCAAAAATAAATAGAAAAATCCTTAAATATTTCAAGAATACATTAAGAAAATCCATATTCGAAAAATCGATAAGAATGACCGACCAATACCTTTAAATCGGCCAGAAAAATCGGCCAGTTTTTCAAATATACACCAGTCATTTTTGTAACAGTTTGACAGTTAGTAAAATTCTTTCAAACACTTTTGTCTCTTCAAAATATTTTATAACGACAGCCATTTATCACCTTCCTGCCAGACACTGTGGGAGGGGAGGGGGAGGGGGGAAGGGGGGGGGAGGGGGGAGGGGGGAAGGGGGGATATCCAACAAACTATTCATTTACCCTTTATAATTATACGTTTCACTAAAATAAAACCAAAATTCAGTGTTCAAAATCGTGTTTAAGTATATTTATATTAGACATTCAATAAACATTTCTTGTATAAACATTTCTCGAAGCTAAAGTCAATGGTTATAGTGACAAATTGGACACATGTTCCTCGTGCCAAGATGGTGGATGGGCCGAGTGAGGATTAAGTCTTCTGGTAATATGTAATTGTCTTTACGCCTCATTCCCACCTGATTACCATAATTCATTAAGTAAATCCCCCAATATTTAAAAAATACATAAATAAATCCCTCAAAAATACACCACAAAATACGGTCTCCAAAAAAGCGAGAGAGAGAGAGAGAGAGAGAGAGAGAGAGAGAGACCCATACATTCTCTTACTCTCTCTACTTTAATCCCATACTTACATTCACCGGTAATTTTAACATTCTATCAATTTGTTCATTAACCCAAAACTCCTAACATTCACCAGTCAACTCTCGTCTCCGTTGACCAAAGCTTCTATACATTTAGAAAGTGAGCTTCACATTCTAACAAATTTCTAAGAGAGTTCATATATATATTTTTTTTAATCTAAAATAAAATTCAGTGTAAAATGATCATTATTCTGGTTTTAAAAATGTGGTGGTAGTGGAGCAGTGGTGGTAGTGGTGCAGTGGTGGTAGTGGTGCAGTGGTGGTAGTGGTGCAGTGGTGGTAGTGGTGCAGTGTGGTAGTGGTGCAGTGGTGGTAGTGGTGCAGTGGTGGTAGTGGAGCAGTGGTGGTAGTGGTGCAGTGGTGGTAGTGGAGCAGTGGTGGTAGTGGTGCAGTGGTGGTAGTGGTGCAGTGGTGGTAGTGGTGGTAGTGGTGCAGTGGTGGTAGTGGTGCAGTGGTGGTAGTGAAGTAGTGATGGTCACCAACACAATTCATGAAAAAAAAACAAGAAAAAACACGAAAAACAAACACATACAAAGCCAAGTGTTCATACGTGACATATATATTCACCACGTTAACCTTTACAGCTGCCGTGTTTTTTTTTCTTTAGTTTTGTTTTATCAGAAGGTCAAAGGTCAAGACCACAACTTTTATAAGAGGTTCCAGCCTACAGTATGTTGCCACCGCTCGCGTGAAGGCATGTTCGTATTGCATGTTAGTATCGCCCATTTAATTTAATAAGTTAGAGATTTCTTATGTAACAAATAAAGTTATATCTGATACACACAAAAAGTCTAAATAAACCAATTGGAAAAACTCATGATCAATAAGTAGATAAAAAGTAAAAAAAAATAGCCACTTAGCCACGGGGTCATAAATGTCACCAGAGACGACCCGAGCATAAGGGCCTTTCACCTCCCCTTCCCCCTCCCCGCATGTATCAGCCAGCCCCTCCACTCATGACACGAAGGCGACTCTGTGCTGATGTATCTACCAGCAGTGCCTTATCGTGTCACAGTATCGCAACACATTATCAAGTGGTCTCGAGCACCTCATATTAGTGATGAGGACACTGAACTAATGTAGAACCTGTATCCATTCCAACGACATATTATAGAACGATCACTCCTCGCATCCAATTTACCGCTACTTATTTGACGATGCAGTTCCTCAATACATCTTTAAGTGGTTTTGAACCCTTGACGTGTAAGTGGTGAGAATAATCTAGAAGAAGATACATTACCGTCATCAATCTATCTGTGACTCACGTGGACCACATATATGGCTGCTGCTTACAATACATTATTTAATTTATTTTTTTTATTAATATATTATGGTTTAACGACGTGTCAAGTAGTTGAATGAGGGTGCGCCAAGTCCGTAGACTTACGCTTCTCAAATATTAATAAATCAGTTTTAATATATCTTACACACCCGTCATAATCACCACTGAAATTCAGTTATCAGTAAATTATTCTCTTACCGTAAAAATCACTTCCCCCATAACCTAACCTAGCCAAACTTAACCTAACCCCCTTGATTATACAGGTGTTGATATTGTTGACGTGACATTACACTTCAGGAAGACGAGCATGGGCATCGGGTGTGAAGGAGTGTATCCGAGAGACTGTCAACGCGTCTTCCTACACTGACTTTAAGTAAACTTGCTATAGATAACTCTTAACACTCACTATAAACTGAATATTTACCACAGTTTGAGAACACATGAACGACTTGTTATTCAATTTGGGCATAACGTGAAATCGGGCTCATTTGCATACTCAGGGATGTTGTTCAAAACTTTACCTACAGCTGCAGGTGATATACTGTGGGGGGGAGGGGGGCGACATACTGCACGAGGGAGGGGGCGATATACTGCACGAGGGAGGGGGCGACATACTGCACGGGGGGGTGGACGACATACTACACGGGGGGTGGACGACATACTACACGGGGGAGGGGGTGGACGACATACTACACGGGGGAGGGGGTGGACGACATACTGCACGGGGGAGGGGGTGGACGACATACTGCACGGGGGGGTGGACGACATACTACACGAGGGGGTGGACGACATACTACACGAGGGGGTGGACGACATACTACACGAGGAGGTGGACGACATACTACACGAGGGGGTGGACGACATACTACACGAGGGGGTGGACGACATACTACACGAGGGGGTGGACGACATACTATACAAAGGGGTGGACGACATACTACACGAGGGGGTGGACGACATACTACACGAGGGGGTGGACGACATACTACACGAGGGGGTGGACGACATACTACACGGGGGGGGTGGACGACATACTACACGAGGGGGTGGACGACATACTACACGAGGGGGGGGGAGACATACTACACGGGGGGGTGGACGACATACTACACGAGGGGGTGGACGACATACTACACGAGGGGGTGGACGACATACTACACGGGGAGGGGGAGACATACTACACGGGGAGGGGGAGACATACTACACGAGGGGGTGGACGACATACTACACGAGGGGGTGGACGACATACTACACGAGGGGGTGGACGACATACTACACGAGGGGGTGGACGACATACTACACGAGGGGGTGGACGACATACTACACGAGGGGGTGGACGACATACTATACGAGGGGGTGGACGACATACTACACGAGGAGGGAGGACGACATACTACACGAGGAGGGAGGGAGAACGTCTTACTGCTCCCAGCCGTGGTCGACAAGCTTACAAATACTTTCCGCGTTCATGCAATTGGATAAAACTTGGTAGTCCAGCTGTAACTTTTCTCTAGGTATTGTTTTTCATGGTCTGTTAACTGAGTTACGCCCATTTGCTGCTCTTAACTTCATTATCCGGTGTTGAGAGAAAAATACTGTTATTCTCTCTCTAAAAGATAAAAAAAAATAAAAAAATAAAAAATAAAGAAAAAGAAAAAACATAAAAAATAATAGAGGCGCTGTAATGGACACCTACTGTTAGTTTACTGGCACTAACTTTAGCACTAGGGAGCCTTACACACGCCGATGGAAGGTTCAGTGCCATCAGTGCCAATCTAACCTATCAATACACACTAGAATGACTAGATCAACAAGAGAATAAACCCTTAAATAACAACAGGTTGATTCAGGATATGGATAATAATAATAAAAATGACGATATAAAAAATTACATAGCTAGATTCTTTCGCTTTATGTGTGTGTTAGTGTCAAAGGTCAGGTCAGGTCGACAATTGTGTGATACGTAACTCCCTATGGCATGAGGTCTTTAGCCGAGTGAATTAACAATATAGATGTTTCTCTCCTGACAAATGGAATGTCAGAGTGAGGTTAAACATTATTAACCTAACCTAACCCAAAACTGGAGGTAGTTATGGTGGTTCTTAGACATTCTTAAATCCAAGTTCTGATGGCCAGGTTGTTTATGGTTCACGAGTAATATTTGTAATCCACGAACGAAGTGATAAATGGTGTTGTGTTATGGCAAAAAAAAAATTAATTTACTCTGATCAAATTATTCATAGGCAGACCGGTGTGTGTGTGTGTGTGTGTGTAACCATGTACGTATATATGATTGTATAAGTAACAGTTCGCCAAAATAAAGACAAATTTTATATTAAGCAAACAATAGCGTTTTCTCTTTAAAAATTAATCTTGATAAAAACAGAAGTGAGAGAGAGAGAGAGAGAGAGAGAGAGAGAGAGAGAGAGAGAGAAAATAAAACGACTCTCTTTATGATCAAGGTAAAAGGTCGAAAGAGGAAAGAAAACGCTTAAAAAACAAAAGGAAAAAAATCACTATAAAATCGGGAAAAAACACAAACAAATCCGTATCTTTAAAACCACAAAAAAATTCATTAAAATCGGGAAAAAACATGAAAAATTTTATCCTTAAAACCAGAGAAGAAAAATCCCCAATAAATAAGTAAAAAAAAAAAAAATATCTAAAACTAAGAAAAATAAAAGAAAATCATTCACTTAAAAATTAGGAAAATAAATAAGAACAAATATCAACGCCAACAAAAACAAAACAAAAAAATCATCTTTAAAAATCCCACAATCCCAACCAATTCGGGAACTGAGGCGAGAGTTGAAAATTTACGTCAATAGTATAAACACCAATGCAACACGTGTAACTTGAGGCCTCGGCTGCCTCTCCCTGACCCGGAAATAACCTAACCTAACCAAAATAACCTAAATAAATAACGTCTATCTGCCGATCTCAATAATGTCTTTGTTTCCCATATTGCATTCTTATTTTTTCTCCTATTTTCGTATATTTTTGTTTTTCCGTATTATTTCTTTTCAAGCCTCAAAATCTATTTAAGCTTTCCTATATAATATCTAAGCTTCCCTAATTATCTTATTTGCTTCCCTTACTATTATTCTTTATTTCAAATACACTTACTATTTTTTATTATAGTTCTCTATCATCTCTATTATTCCCCTTAGTTATACCAAAAGACGTGTGTATGTGAGAGACACACAAACGCCTTGAATACCGTACAATCAGGGACAAAAAAAATCGCTCCCTGTGTTAAAATCGAGTCACGGGAATGAGTCTCCGAACTGGCTTACACCTGACTGTTTCATCTCTGGGGTCGAGGCTGTTTCATTTTAGGAGGAACCGTACCTTTGAACCCCTGTGAACCTGTGTACCCGTGAACCTGAGTACCCGTGAACCTGTGTACCTGTGAACCCGTGAACCTTAGATCATCAGAGGCAGAGAAAAATGGGGGTGATATCTGAACTCCTCGTATTTCTTATTCTTTTTCAAGTGTCAGAATTTACACAAATCTTTTTCAGAAATGGTGGGGAGGGAGAGGGTGGGATGGGGGTGTGAAGGGATGGGAGAGAGAGAGAGAGAGAGAGAGAGAGAGAGAGAGAGAGAGAGAGAGAGAGAGATGGGGGAGTGAGGGGGGATGGAAAGAGGATAAAAGGAAAGGGATAAGGGAGAATGTGAGAGGAGTGGGAGGAAAAAGGGAGAGAGAAGGCTGGAAGAGGGGTAAAGGAGGGAAAACAGGTGGAGGGAATGAAACAAGGGAGTAGGAGGAAAGGGAGGTGATGTGGGGAGGGAGGAAAGGGAGAAAGAAGAGGAGGAGGAGAAGGAGAACCAAAGAGAGGTAGAAGAAGGAGGAGGAGAGAGGAGGAGAAACCTGCATGAACATTTTAAAATTTCTCATAAAATATCAGTCGAGTACAGAGGGAGAGTTGCCCTAAGTAAATTCCAGGGAGACTTTACCAAACCTCACTGGTACAAGTTTGTCTTCCTGAGTGAGTTTAGCTGCACAAATATCGTCATCTTTTTCTGGCAAATTATATATATATTTTTTTTCAGTAAGGAAATGTAAAAAAAAAACAAATAAAAAAAAAACAAAAAAAATGTGTTATTATGCGATTGCGACAAGTTGGGGCACTAATGATTTTTAATACCTGCGGGATATAGTTGGTTATTCAGAGAGGTACATGAGTCTTACACGGTTCAAGGAATCAGTCTCCCTCTCCCCCTCTCCCTTGTTGACGCAACGTTGAATTTATGATGTTGACTTTTTGCGTGACCCCAACTATTGACCTTTTTTGTCTTGTAAGTTAAGATAGCCTTGGATAATTGTCACAAATTTCCCGATGAAGTATTTATTAATCTTTCTGCATCATTCACTCGTTTGTACCGTCACGTGACAGACAATCACACGGGCAGAGCACAACATGATACACAGGAAACAGACATAATAAATAAAATATAGTGGTTGCCCTTCGTGTAACGAGGATGGCCGGCCCAAGGGCCACCTAGGCGTGAATTTGTTTAAGGTGTAAAAGTTGTCGCCAACACAACAACCACACCCTGAGTTAACGAGCTGCATGACCCAGTGTCAAGGAATAGTCCGAGAAGACCGGAAAACTCCACTGGCTAACCATTACCCTGGAATACGATCCACAAATCGATTAACTTCCAGGTTCCCAATTACTGCTGGGTAGACAGAGGCAAATGGCGTAAAAAAATTGACGCATAGTTTCACCCAGCCCGGGGATCGAACCCGGGTTTGCTCACTTGCGAGGCGAGTATGCTAACCATTACGCCACAGGTCGCCACTAGACATAGACATATGTTTGAAATCAGTAACATATTCGAATTGTTGTTTGTTGTATCGTCTATTAAGTGTTCTCGGGGAAATGATGAATCGCTTCAAGTTGAAATATCCGAAACTTGAATGATCCCTAGAGCTCTCAATATATGAAGTAAACCGCTATCTTGTCCTCGCAGATAATGAACTGGGTATTTAAGCTCTACCCATCATACCCTGCAGAGAATGAAGTGGGTATTCAAGCTCCGCCCATCATACCCCGGGGTGACTGTTCATTGGCTGGGAGCTGTACTCGAGTTCAAAAGTGAAGACCAAATGTTTGAACACGAGTACAATTCCTAGGCAATTATTTTATCATTGAAAGTCAGTCAACCAAAGAAATTATACTCGGTTTTAATCTTCGAGAACTTCAACTATATAAAACAAAACAACACTACGGACATACCTACGTAGTTTAAACACGTGTATTTTACCTATATAACTAATACATCGTATTGATATATAACCATAAATATCATAAATAATAATACAACTGAAGCGATGACTGGGTATTTACCTTCGTGAAGAGGGAGTTGGGTAGCAGCAGGTGGTGTGACAGACAGACAGACAGACAGAATATTAGTGGTATCTTACCTGATAGTGGGCCTGGTGAGCCACGGCCACGTCCAGGCCATCAGCAGCCACCGCGTCTGCCACTGCCGCTCTGTACGCCGCAGACTTCCTGGCCCGCCCACTCCTCAGGCACCCGCCCACTGACCCCCACGACCACGGCATGACTGACCCGTGGCACGCTCTGGCACTCAGTCGATCCTACTAGGCCAGCATCCCGTTCTCTCTCTTGTGGTGCCGGTCGTGGGCGGTCATGTAGTAGGGGTCACGAACTCCGCATGGCACTACTGAGGGCTGGCCTGCTCCCCCCACACCACCAGGGATGTGGGATCGCACTCTCATCTGAGCATCGCTGCCACACACACGCGCAGACGTCGTTGGGCACAGGTGGGAGTGGTGGCACGCGGAGTTGTTAGCAGGTATGAGTGGGCAGGTGATGAAACCAGCGGAGTTTAAGATAACAACACCAAGGTACATCAGTCTCCCCTTACTACCACAAGTACCAATTATTACAGGTGTCGGGTTAATTAGCAGGTGAAACAGGTGACGTGTTCAGTTATTTACCGACACAGTACATAAGAGGTAGAGTTGAGTTTCGCACAATGTTTGTCTCTGAGTTTTAACTGAGGTACCATGAGGTGACAAAATTGTAATACTGCTTAGTAAAAGTTTTTGAACAGTTTGGTTCACAATACACATTTCACTTTTCCTATCAATATTTCTTTATCTATAAAAACAAGCACAAATTATAATACTTTACTCAAAGATACAGTAGGTAAAACAACTATCTGTGCATACTTTGTGAGAAACAATACGAGCCCATGGACGATAAATTTGGGGTATACGAGGGCTGTCACTTGTCATACGTAAGATTTGGGAGCATATCGACCCCCACCTGCACAGAGAGTTGTTTTAGCTACTGTACATTAGACTAATCATCAAAGCTCTTATACGTTAACAATACAAAATCCTAATAACAACACCCTGAACTAATGCCATACAGGAAGATCTCACCCAATGGCCTCGATAAACAGCAGCCAAATCGAGAGAGAAAAAAAAATCATAAATAAATACCAAAAAAATAATAAAAAAATTCTCGACCAAACTTAAGGAAAGCAAGTGTCTATCCCATTACCATCAGCGAAGAACAAAATTATGGGATGAAATTTACCACCGAGACCCTCACCCCCCCCAAAAAAAAAAGTTAAATTGAAGGTAAAAAAAAAAAAAATACGCATATCTCCAAAACTAATTACTTCAATAGCTTATTTTCGTCTCCTTGTGCAGTTAAATGGTATTAAATAAGTAAAAGTGTAAGGAGGAAGTATCTGGGAGTGTCAGTAAGGTCCAGGAAGACAGATTAGTTTCAGAGAGGATGAGTGAGTATAAGGTATGTGTGTACTGTATATTAAGTAGTGGTGGTGAGAGGCAGACAGGGAGACATACTTAGAACACAAGCAAGGAGAACTCTAACAGTATAGAGAGAGAGAGAGAGAGAGAGAGAGAGAGAGAGAGAGAGAAAAAGAGAGAGAGAGCACTTAACAACAACAGAAGGACGACGTTCAAGCGGTAACATTAATTTCAGACAGGTCAAGTGATCCTTCAATTAACACGAGACGACTTTTGGTTCTCACAGCCGCTGGAGATCTTCTTCTTCTTCCTCTTGTGAGTGCACCGAGATCTTCTTCTTCTTCCTCTTGTGAGTGCACCGAGATATTCTTCTTCCTCTTGTGAGTGCACCGAGATCTTCCTCTTACTCTTGTGAGTGAACTAATGAACTTAGACTTTACAAATGCCGTCACCTTAATGCTCTATGCTCGTCTAGTTTAATATATACTGAAAAGACATTTATTCTGAAGTTTAATGAACGTGGTTAGGAGTTCGGGAAAGATCATCACTACAGTATAATTTTGTTTTCATGTTTTATGCATTCAGAACATTTTTTTCGTCAGGTGATAGATGCAAAGACAACGGAGGCCAAAGAGGTAATAGAAATAAAGAAAACGGTGGCCAAAAGAGGTAGTGGAAACAAAGAAAACGGTGGCCAAAAAGATGACAGGAGGGATTACTCAAATAAAATTACGTGGGGAGCAGATTTGATGATCACAAAGTTTTCCCTAATGAGACAAAATACATGATAGAACTTTACGGCTGCCTTCACTCTTACACCAAGTTCTCTCTCAAGTTTATGTCAAGTAGAACCCATTAAAACTTGTGGGACTCCGTAATGAAGGAGGTGGTGGGGGGGGGGGGGGGAGGGAAGATCCTTACCATGATTGATTTCAGAGTCCCACTAACTTTGTTCTGATTTCTTGACTGTGGTGTCTAAGCAGGCTTGTAGAGGCTAAATTATGTGATTGGACTCTAAGATTGGTTCTCAGATTGGATAATGTAATGAGATTAATGCTGAAATACTTCCATACGTAACACACTGAATGATGTCTGAGGCTCCTGTTGTATTTATAGAGGTACTAATGCCTAAATAAAAATAAAAATAAATTAAAACAAACATTACTTATTTTGATTGATTCTTACCTTGAGAAACAGACAGACAGACAGACAGACCACATTACTACACACTCGCTTGTTAAACGGTTGTAATAAATAATGGGTTTGGATTTACAGAACGGTATCTCAATTAACAGTTGATATTTATGATTCATATTAGCAGAAATCAGACAAATTAAGGTGAGTAGATTTTTAAACAGTTTACATGACAGGTTATATGAGATTAATTAGTCACAGGTGTAAACAATGACCTTTGAGAGTTATTAAAGATCGTCAAAATCAAATCAGAGATTAAACCTTAAGCGAAATTTTCATACATGATTATTCAGTAGTAGAACTAATATCCTAGTCGCCGATGTTTTTTAGAGGTTGATGATAATTTCTATATGAGAAATTTCTGAAATGAGTTTGAGTTCACGTGAGGTTATACACACTGAAAACCTGTTAATAAGCTGACCTGGCACAAAGCTTAATTATTAATGATACCAAGACATAGATCATTTATTATTTACGTTATATTAAGTCCTACTTCAAGTGCCACCTTATTATTATTATTATTATTATTATTTTTTTTTTTTTTTTTTATTGTAGGCAGTAGTTTTTTTTTTTTTTTTGCTCACTAATATTATCTCGAAAATTAGTTAAAAAGATAAAAGAGAGATTCACTGTAAATTGACAATCGATTTTTTTTACAAATATCAATTTACAAGAACTGGTCATGATCTGTGTAGTTAAGATGGGTGGCCCTGGGTGCACTGACGAGTCCATGACGAGAGTAGGCCGGGGGCAGGGCAGTCTTTCGTGCATGGAGCTGACTAACGCACCTATGAAATAACCGAAATATGAACACTGGTCACAACATGTTTCAGAAATTAATTGAGACGTCTCACCTCTGACCTGAGACAGTTGTTGACCTCCTGACTCGGGTAATTCCCACCACGACTTAAGAAGTGAGCGCACTGCTTAATTAAGGTACGTCGGCCCTATACAAGTGAAAATGTTACCTGGCAGAGATATGTCATACTTGTGCCAAGAAAAGTATGCTATTTACAGATATGTCTTCAGTATATTACTGAAGCAACCTGGCAGCACGTGCATACTACTGAATTAAGCTGCCAACACAAATATGAAACACCACACCTGTAAACAAAAAGTTAAACGCTCGCTCAGGTGTGTTGACACAATTATCAGCTTATGTGTCAACACGTGTCACAGGTGAGCGGCAACAGTTCACACCTGTAATCAGCATCGTGTGTCCTGTCGCCCAACCTGGACAATGTTAGTTATAATACCTCGTCATACATCATGGCTGACTGTAATCATTATTTTTTTTTTATTAATTATCGGTGTTTATATTCTCTTATTTTTCAACATAAAGACATTATAATACGTACGTGATTGCTTTAAATATCTATTAGACCCGCCACAGTTCTGCCTACACAAACGACCCACCAACCCCTTCGTTAGGACATCACAATAACTCACACGTATTTCGCCAATACCCTCCCCGAGAGATACCACAGGAGACGAGAGAGGCCACGTCCGTACAGCACACGGCCCAGACCCGAACTGACACGCCGCTCACCCCGGGACCTACGCGTGAGGCATAAGCGGGTCGCGCCGAAATTGTCCTTCCCTTGAGACTCGTTCCACAATATTTCGTTTCTTCCGCTTTAAGTTTTCCGCGAGATACCTAAACACAAGGAGCCATTTTTCAACAATAAGGCGAGTTGAATTATTATTTTTTTTATCAAGAACCGACCGAAAATATATGTCGCGTTACTTTAGTATTCTGGCAATAGGCTGTAACACCACATCGCTTGACTATCCCTAAGGCATCAATCAGTCTTCATGACCAATAATCCAGGTAAGTCGCGGGGGCACACAGGTGTTTATGTATAATCAACACCTACCCGATCATACCTCCAGCAACACACCGCCCCGAGCCAAGATTCACAAAGTTTACTACGTCAATGTTGTACACATATTTGAAGATGTAATGATCACCTGAAGATTAGCCCCCCAGCTTATTTTTACCTGATGATTAAACCCCAACTTATTTTACCTGATGATTAGCCCCAGCTTATTTTACCTGATGATTAAACCCCAGCTTATTTTACCTGATGTTTAGAACCCCAGCTTATTTTACCTGATGATTAGAACCCCAGCTTATTTTACCTGATGATTAGACCCCAGCTTATTTCACCTGATGATTAAACACCTTAGTGCTACCTTGGGGGGGGGGGCAGGGTTAGATTAGATTAGGTTAGGTTAGGTTAGGTTATTAATGGTTAAAGAAACTGGGTGCTAATCTCCAGGTGATCCAATGTAATTACGCTCCTAACAGACATACACACAGACATACACACAGACATACACCACAACACACAAAGAATGTTCAAAATGGTATCAAAGCACATTTATAAAACTACCTGAACCAATCACAAGTTCACGTTACAGAACCTTTAAAGACTCACGACCCAGGATCATATTCACAAAGATTCATACGTTCAATTTGTACTTAAATATTTATAGACCACAATTAACTAGGTCGTCTTGGCACCGGCACTAATACGGTATATATAATGACTCTTACTTAACAATGAAAGTATCGCAACAAGAGATATAGAGACACACTTATTCGTCAGGACAGGAATACAGAACTAACAGTGTGCTACGAGACTCAGAGCATTAAAGTTGTATGTTACAATTGAGATCAATGACCGGGTCTACGTTTAGTTAGTTCAGAGGGTCAGAGTTAGGTTAGGTTAGGTTAAGTAAGAGGTGTTGTTACTTCTCCAGTTAATTAGAACTTTATAGTGTGAACCTTTTTGAGAATTCCTGACCTGGGTTGTATACTGTAGTCACCTTTCACTTGTGCGTTTACAGGGGCTCATGAGGTTTTGTGCAGTGTGGCAGCGTTGTTGTTTTTTTACATTCGACAGAAGGAAACTCACAATAATAAATATACTATGGAATCAAAGTAAAACAATATTAAAACAAATATCTCAATGATAATTATTTATGGAATGTTTATATGACGAGCCCCTGTAAACGCACAAGTGAAGGGAACTTGTACTTGTAATCAATGAAGGTTCGTGTCAGTACCAGCAACGACGCATACCACTGCCTAGATTCTTCTTGGTTCACACAAAAGTCTCTCTCTCTCTCTCTCTCTCTCTCTCTCTCTCTCTCTCTTTCCTTTAACTGGTGACATAAGGATAATCACATCGAAACCTAATCATTAATAATCCAGACAAAATCCTTTATGTAATTAGTTCGAGAAGACAAAAAATGATCGTTTTTCTTTCGATTTATATATTTATTTATATTGATTTGTTATTATTTCCGCATCTGTTGTTTATTTACCCTAAGAGGAAGCAGTAGTGTAGTAATGTTGGTACGGCTGGGAGTTGCCTGATGAAGTAATTACAGAGAAGAAAAAAATATACCTCGTCAATAAACATGTATTATTTCTATCCACTTTTAATGGCTGTTCAGTGATGTTGTCCACTATATCATCTAATATATTTCGAAAGGTTTAAATATTAGAATTGTTACATATTTTTTTTACTCATGTCTGTTGTTATCAGGTGTCCTTTGATACGAGGTGTGTCCTTTGATACAAGATACCTCCTTGATATAAAACACACTCTTTATCTTCAGCATTAAATCCGTGTTCACCTCCAGAAGATCAGATCAGACAGACAGACAGACAGACAGACACACTCCTATCAAGTTCAGCGTCCTCGTGTTCAGCATCCTCGTGTTCAAACTCCCCGAGGCCTCACACTCCCCGAGGCCTCACACTTCCACTCTACTTTTAAAACTTTTCTTGCAACGAGTGTGAACGAAACTGACTCTTTTCCGTGAAACATTATAGCAGGTCTCAGAAGGTCGCTTAAGTGTTTTCACCTGTTCCTAAAGGCCATTCCACTTTAATTAAGCTGAAATAAGAGGACAGGAACTGGTACAGAAACTACAAAACAGGTACAAAGATTTCAAGACTGTGGGGATGTCACAGGCTTGACATCCAGTTACGGGCAATAGGGTCATAACGCACGGTACCGAAAGCTTTCGATACAGACGGTCATATTATAACCATCTTCACTACCCCAAATATTAAGCTAGCTACACATTCACAGCTTAGTGGACTGTGGGTATCCAAGACGTGAATTAAACCAGACTTAAAACTCTAATTTGGATTTAATTAACGAAAGGATTCAACAAACGATATAGAAATTCAACGAATGACATCACTAACGATAATAATAAACGAAACCATAACGATAACGACAGAACCCCACTCCCACAGGCGATATTCAACGAAGTGTGGTCAGCGATATAATAGCAGACCACACACCCCCTCTCTCCCTCCCATTTTGAAGACCTATTAAATTAGACAACATATCCTGCCATCTTCAAAGAGGGTGAATCCGTGCCTTCTATAGTAGCTCCTGTCTTTGATCTTATAAGCCACAACTCAGCCATATTCTCCAGCCACCAGACATATTTTAATAAGACTCGAGGCTCCGGTACTAAAAAAAAACCCGTCGTCAGCTGCGAGTTAATTGAAGACGAGATGGAGACTCTGGATTGATGCCTGAGTTGCCGAAATGATTGATGTTGGAGGTTGATAGGAAAAAAAATATATAAGAAATCTATTTGAAATTGATTGATGGATTGATGAAAGGATATATGTAATCTAGACAGTCGACTAATAGACATAAAAATAGACAGACAGACAGACAAACAGACAGACAAACAGACAGAGAGACAGATAAATTAAGATTGACAGATACCCACAGTGTCTTAGCATACCAATAGGTGCATGTCTTTTAAGGCGAGTTGAATTCCCAAAGTTGTTGACTGACGACGTATGGAAGAGGAAGAGGTGGAGGAGAGGAGGAGGAGAGGAGGAGAGATAGACCAATAACAAGGACGAAAGCCACCGTGAAAAGGAACGTGGATAAGAGAAGAGAAGGAGGAGGATAAAAGAGGGTGGATGACAGCGGCAGAGGAGCGACCCACCTGGAGGAGGAAGAAGAAGAGGATCAAGGGGACAGGAGAAAGGAGTGTGTGAGTGTGTGTGTGTGCTTAATGTACCTACCCACCAGCGCTCACGTCATATTGCTACCTAGAAACCATTAACTTCTGTCTGTCTGTCTGTCTGAGAATTCGGGAACCAAAATTTATAAGATAAGGCTAAAAAAAAATTATTCTGCATTTTTTTACGTCACCGTCAATAGAGAAATGATTCTTGTAAAAAAAAAAATAATAATTTCTTTTTGAGTCATCAATGATATTTGAGTTTTTTTTTTTTAATATCTGGGAATAATTGAGAATGTGTGATATTGTAGATGAATCCCTGTGAGTCTTTTGAGAATCTTTGAAGAGGCGTTTGAGAATCATGGATGATCTTTGAGAATCTTGGATGAACTTTAAAAATGGGGGAATATTAAGGAAGATTGAGTAATATTGGTGGTATTGGTCATCTCCTATGGTATGGGCCAATCAATAGGAGATAAAAATAGGTGTTATTGAAATGAAAGTACACAGAGGAAGTATTGAGTGGTGGCACGAGGTAGTTCCGTTCCCCGCCGCCGTCTCCAATAAGGGTCGTTTGCCTGAATTATTAAAGGCTGTTAAAACGTCATGTGGTGGGCGGCTCCTATTGGGTGGTGGCGACACTGGTACCTAAGAATACTTACACTGTGTACGTTTACTGTGTAGTTGGGGGGCACATACGTACACACAGGGACACGCACATAAAAAAACACACACACGCAGATACACAAGCATAAACACACACGCACACAAACACACTCTTGCTCACTCATGTGCGTGTCTTTGTATTCTATATTTTCATCATTTCTTATTAATACAATGTTCCACTGTTTATATATTTCCTCAGCACAGATAAACATCCATCATATTAACAACGCACCCACCACCAACACTGCGTCGTCATACCACTAGTCTGGTTATAAGGTCATTAGGTGGTTAGGTTGTCCCCACACACACAACGAACCATAAAACCTAATTACAGAGACACGAGGAGGAAAGAAAAAAAATCGTTCAAATGATTATTATTAAATTTTACGAAACAGACAGACTCGTCATGTGATGGCTACGCCCCCCACCCCCCTCCCCGGCACAACTGCGTCACGAACCAACCAATCACAGACACGATAATATTATGAACTATTTTTATTGTTGCAGTAGCAGTAGTAAAAGGTTGTGGCTTATTTAAAATGTACATCTGGTTTGCACGCAGCTTATTAATCTCTGTGTGTGTGTGTGTGTGTGTGTGTGTGTGTGTTTAACGTATCCAGTATTGCTCAAACCACATAGACCCCTATTATTTTACTTGACACTCTAAAGTACCAAATTAATTTCCTCACGATGCTAATGAATCAAAATTATCATTAACTTATTTATTCCTCTAATAATTATCCTACTTTCCTAATATTAAAAAAAATACCAATACCTTTCTCAAACTTTCTAAGGTGCAAAAAAATACCCAATACCCCCCTTAACTTTCTATAAAAAAAATACCATTAACATTCTAATTCCCAACGATACCCATTTCTGACTATGGTATCACAAGAACCTAAATCACCCATTACTGCCTCAACATTGCCAACGAATCCAAGAGAAAGATTAAATCCCTCACGCAGCTAATGTACAGTCCCCTTCACTAGTACGTTTACAGGGGCTCGTCATATAAACATTCCACAAATCATTATCATTGAGAAATTTGTTTTAATATTGTTTTACTTTGATTCCATAGTATGTTTACTATTGTGAGTTTCCTTCTGTTGAATGTAAACAAACACAACGCTGCCACACTCCACAAAACCTGACGAGCCCCTGTAAACGCACAAGTGAAGGGAACTGAACCAAACCTGTCATCACCTTCATGATAAAAGCTCCCCTGTTGTGCTGAGGTCTTCATGGCTCTCCCTAGGAAAGTAATAAGTGTGTCTTCTGGCTCATCAGGGAGTCACTCGCTATTCATCACTGTCGTTCTCTCCCTCACACACACCATTCATCACCGTGTCATCACCTGTGGTTTGACGAGGTGGCATTTTTGGGTTCACGCTAAAGACTCAGAAGTAAAGGCTATACTCCCCTTAATAACCTAACCTAACCTAACCACCCAACTCTCCCTTACTGAGAGATCTTCACAATACACTACACCCACACTGTAATCTGTTAGTGTTTGTGGAATGTTATCAAGTCACTGTACCTATATTGCTGTACCTGCAACTCACTGTTCCTGATATTGCGTAACGGTAACAGTGATTCAGGGCAATGTTAATGTACTATACACAGACCCTGGGTACATAATGAGTTTGTGTACACTTAATCTCTGTCCCCTGTAGGCCTATTGTATCCGTTATGTTGTTTGCACAAGATATACACTGTAGGCCTTGTTACTTAGGCCTAAGAACACCTCAATGGTCTTCATTTTATATTTTTTTTAATGTTGATACAAATAATAGATTTTTGCACTGGAGGAAAAGTCAATATATGTAACTCGTCAGGTAACATTTAATACAGTAATTGATACATAAACCCTCTCAATACCGGACTTCCTAGTAAAGTAATTGATACAGTAAACCCTCTCAATACCGGACTTCTCAGTAAGGTAATTGATACAGTAAACCCTCTCAATACCGGATTTCTCAGTAAAGTAATTGATGAAGTAAACCCTCTCAATAACGGACCTTCCCAGTAAAGTAATTGAGACAGTCAACCCTCTCAATAAAGGACTTCTCAGTAAAGTAACTGATACAGTAAACTCTCTCTATAACACAATTCTCCGTACTGTATATTCTCATTAACAGAATCCTCCCAATATAGAACAGATTTACAAGAATTAGTCCGGTATTGGGAGGATTTACTTATTTAAAATATATATTCCAATGAGAACCAGAACCAGTTGATATAAGTGGTTGTTATACTTAAATTACCTTCCTGTTAAGTAAGGATCTTTATTGTTATTTTCCTCGCAGTTGAAAACAAAAAATGATTGCAAGGCGACTCTCAGAACAAAAACAAATACAAACATAAAACAAAGATGTCCGGTATGTTTGTAACCTCTTAAGAGAAAGAAAAATTATGTGATTTCTTGAGACAAAAATTAATAGATGTTGTTTGCTTCATGAAAAAAAATCGGAAATAATCACGTTCCCAATAATATCGCTACCACCAAATTTCAACGAATACATTAATAACCTAACCTAACTTAACCTAACCAAGTCTGATGAAACATTCCTCAAAATTTTACCCTTTACTCCAAATCATGTTCTATGAAAATAACCTAAAAAAAATAAATAAAGTTTAAATGAATCTTTTTGAAACAATTACATGACTCAGATTTCCAAGAGACACAATAAATGATGTACAAATATATATTTGATCCCAAGGTAATGTCTATATGCTGTTGCTTCCCTTTAATAATACCTGTACCTGCACTACTGGCTCTTAATTAATAAAATGAAATGTAATTAGTAGTCAGAGTACATCCGTCCTTCATAATCAACTCAACACAGAGACGTAGATTACATTTTGATTGCGTCATATTCACTTTGATATGGAATTAGATGTTTAGATCACTACAGCACGTGGTTAGGTTAGGTTAGGTTAGGTTAGGTTAGGTTAGGATAGGATAGGTTAGGTTAGGTTAGGTTAGGTTAGGTGTAGCATCAGTTGTGTTGTCGTAGGGGTTAATCTGACGGCGGTGTGTGTGTGTGTGTGTTATGTGTGTGTGTGTGTTATGTGTGTGTGTGTGTATGTGTGTTGTGTGTGTGTTGTGTGTGTGTGTGTGCTCGTGCGTGTGTTCCCAGGTATGGCAGTAAGTTTACGAACTGAAAAATGCATCAGTGTTCGTGAGTTGTGTGCTTGAGGGCCTGTAATTACCATGTGTGACTGTATTCTCGTAGACAGACACACAGTCGCAGTGTAATTATTAAGTACGTGTGCTGAACTGCTTATACGCTCGTGTGTGTGTGTGTGTGTCTGCGTGTGCGTGTGTGTGTCTGCGTGTGTGTGTGTGTACCTAAGACTGCCAATTCCACACACACACACACACACACAAAAACACACAAGGGGCCAGGCACAAAAAACCTAACCTAAACTACACACAATGACAACATTTAGGCAGAATATAACACACGAGCCCTCAAGGAAATTGTTCATATCGATACATGTGTCAGCCGAGGAACCTCACGCCGGCGACGCAGAAGGGGGGCTAGTGTAGTAAAAGCTCCTGAGGGACGGTAAATATCGGTGACGTCACGGCTTAGGGGAGGAGGACAAGGTATGAGAGAAAGTGTGAAGGTATAATGAGGGAATTTATTACCTGGCGGAGGGAACAGGTGAGTAATGGTGTCTCCAGTGTAGGGGAGGGGAGGTGTCCATGGGGGAGGATATTTGTGGGTAATAGTTAATGTGTCTTAATAATAATAATAATAATAATAATAATAATAATAATAATAACTGCAGTTCCTCGAAAATTAGGAAACACGTGTAATATTCCCAGGTGTGCTGACCCAAACCTGGCAGATAATTAATGGACGGACAGACGAGAGAAAGGATAAAAATATATATATTATTCTTATTTGTTTAGGAAATTCGAACAAATATTCCAAATTTAAGGTGGAATTATATATATATATATGAGAGAGCCACTACACACACACACACACACACACACACCGATATACAAACACACAGCACACGAGCATGTCCTCTCTCTCTCTCTCTCTCTCTCTCTCTCTCATCAAAAGGTGAAAGTGGGTCCCAAAGTCATAACAGTATACTAAGCCTTCGGCACACACGGAGGCACAGCATGACCGATACTGCAGTCGACAGCCTTCACTTCCTAAACTGCATGTAAGGACCAGAAGTACACCCCCCGTGGGATCGAACCAACGACACCTTAAGCCAGGAAGCGAATATTGTGTCCACTCAGCCGCCGCACATCAAAGGGAACAGAACCCATAGAGGAAGAAAAGGGGGGGGGGGGCAGTTGATATGGGAGGGGGGCAGTTGATATGGGAGAGTGGCGCTACACAAAGAGGAGAGTGCGACATGAAATGACTAAGAATGTAAGTAAACACACACACACACACACACACACACACACACACGCACACGCACACACACACACACACACACACACGCACACGCACACACAAATCCTTAAATTACAACTGCAGTAATCAGAGTGAGTCATTTAGCCTCTGACAAAAACAAATCCTACCTCCTCCTCTTGTTGTATACACCACAATATACAGCATACACCTAAGTGACAAAAAAATACGTATTGATGCTGTACTAACATGATCCAAAGTATGAAATGAATCGTATTTCCAAAGTATGAATTGAATCGTATTTCCAAAGTATGAATTGAATCGTATTTCCAAAGTATGAATTGAATCGTATTTCCAAAGTGTGAATTGAATCGTATTTCCAAAGTATGAATTGAATCGTATTTCCAAAGTATGAAATGAATCGTATTTCCAAAGTATGAATTGAATCGTGTTTCCAAAGTACGAACTGAATCGTATTTCCAAAGTGTGAATTGAATCGTGTTTCCAAAGTGTGAATTGAATCGTATTTCCAAGGTTTCAATCCCTCTCATATGTATAATTAATGACACTTTGATCTGAGATGAAACTAAATCCCAGGAAAACCTTTAAGAAAAAACACTAATAAAAAATACACGATAATAAAAAAAAATTACCCCACTTTATCAGAAATATTATTTATTTTGTAGAAGACAGAACAAAATCCAGGAAAAAAACAAAAATCCCGAATTAATCTAACAATTACGTCGCCTCACAGCATCTGTCCGTGATTGTGCCCGTGATTTTGTCCGTGATTTTTTGTTTGTTTTGTTATTTTTTCGTTTAAGGATCCGAGTCGAAGTTTTTCAATTTCACGTATTAGAAAAACTCGAGTAAACTTTACAAATAAACTGAAGAAAATGAGGGGAGGGAGGGGGGAAGGGGGAGGGAGGGGGGAAGGGGGGGAAGGGGGAGGGAAGGGAGTGTAGGAGGGGGAAGGGGGAGGGAAGGGGGGAAGCGGGAGGGAGGGGGGAGGGAAGGGGGGAAGGGGGAGGGAAGGGGGGAAGCGGGAGGGAAGGGGGGAAGCGGGAGGGGGGAAGGGGGAGGGAGGGGGAGGGAGTATATACCGGGGAGGGGGGGTGATGTGGAGGTGGGGAGGGGTGTGGGAGGGTATGGTGGGGAGAGGAGGGGTGTAGGGGGTTGGACGGGGGGGGTGTAGGTTGATTTGGTTTTGATTTTGCCGCTTACAGCGGCTACTTTATTGTGCACCCCACACTCATCCAGTGAGCGGTAGCGCAAAAGGATTACAAAGTAGGGTTTACAACGGGTCATAATAATTAACCCCCGTTGACAGGATATTATGGCACTGAATGTTACACAGTATTTCATTTACATTATTTGTTTAGTTCTATACATAAAGGGTAACTTATTCACAAATGCGTGAGAACAGGCGTGTGAGGCAGTATGTCTGGCCTCACACTTTGTTATTCACATTTACGTGAGGTATTCAAGCACATTGCGTATTTGGTTCTGTACATGAGAATTGATATAGTTACTAAGTGCAAAAAAGTGGATACAATCTTAATATGTCGGCTGTGTTGTGCCATTTCACACACAGTGTGCTTGGACCTGTCCCTAAAAGGTTCTATCTTCACACAGTCGAGGACGTAGTGTTCAAGTGTGTGGCCATATGTCTGGCCACACACTTTACATTTAGTTTTGTTTACATCTGCTTGAGGAACATACTGCCAAAGGTACTTATATCCTAACCTTAATCTAGGGGTTACAACATCTTGTAATCTAGTGATCTTGTTACTTGCTCCATATACATGTTTCACTTGATACATCTCATCATGGTAACCTATGGATCGACTAGTGCCTGTTTGCACTAGTCTACTTGCGCCAAACTCATCAACAAGTTCTTTCCTAATTACAGTTTTAAGGGTTCTTTTTGACAGACCCAAATTGTATTCAACGGTGTCTTTGTTAACGCGAGTTTGGCGAGGGCATCAACTCTGTCATGTTTTATGAGGCCTATGTGAGAGGGGATCCACAACAGTTTGACCTTGACACCCCGGTCAACAAGGCACGCATATTTGTGTCTGGCTTCAGAGACAAGAGCGTGACAACCTGAGTCGAGGGTGCCAAGGGCAAGTAGTGAGGATAGAGAGTCAGTGAGGATGAGACTGTCAGTAACAGCGGTTTCAATGAATTTAATAGCTGTGAGTATGGCAACTAATTCAGTTTGTAGAGTAGATGCCCAGTTGTTAATTCTAACTCCTTTCTCAATTATATTACCGTCAGGTTGAGTCACAACAATAGCACTTCCTGCCCTCCCACAGGCGGTGTTAAGAGATCCATCAGTGTAGATGGTCTGTGTGATATTATCATCAGTCTGTAGAGTGTGTATGTGTTCAAGAGCTCTCAATTTGGCAGTGTGTTGGAGATATATGCTTTGTATAATTAATTTTTTAGGCGGATACGTCGGTATTGTGATATCGAAAGGAACTGTCCGCCAGGGTGGCAGGAAGCGCTGTTGTGTCTCAACTTTGTACAGATGGTCTAGTCCAGTGGTTCTCAACCTTGTTTGCCCCATGCACCCCTTTCACCATGTGTCAGAATGTCATTCCCCCCTCCTTTCCAAGATTGTCTGCCTCAATAAGTGCATTCCAAATAATATGCATATAATAATGAAAATCCTTTATTTTTTCCATATTAGTACATATACATTTACAATTTTACATGGATTATTTTTATAGTGGAGTTTTACAAATTAAATGCCAATTGAAAATGTTGATGGATTTATAAAACTTGAATAAAAGTAAAATAGTTTTTTTTATATTTATAATGAATTACTTAACAGACCAAACTGAAGCATAATGCAATAAACAAAAAGTTCAATAGAATACCAGGATATTGTAAATTTGTAATTAATTTTATTCAGATGAAGATTACAGTCAATGAGAAACCTGTGATTGTTTTTTCTTCGCCAATTCTGGGATACGCGGAGGAGTGCTTGAAAGGGCAAAACGCAAGTCATTTTCTACCTCAAATCTACTACGTTGCTTCGCTTTAATTTGCAACAGAGTTGAAAAGCCTGACTCACAAAGATATGTCGACACAAACGGAAGCAATGCACGGATAGCTCTTTCTGCCACTTTTGGGTAGGAATCGCACATCAAGGGCCAAAATTCTGTGATTGATTTCTCATCGAACATATCTCTTGCTCCCGAATCAGTTCCCCCCCCCCCCCCCTGAAAACCTGAATTCCCCCCCTGGGGGGAATTCCCCCCTGGTTGAGAACCCCTGGTCTAGTCCAAACATCTTCATATGTGTAGCTGTAGTTTGGATCCATTTAGACTCAGTAGTCCCATGGTCCATACATTCTAGCAATTTTAAGGAAACGATGTTATCAGGATCACCACACAGAAGCCTCAGGGCTATCATGGGGTTGACTTCAATTATTCTATCTTTAACACTGGGTATACCGAGTTCTCTCCTCATATTAAGTACTTTAGTGCTCATGGGACATCCTAGGATAATTCTGAGGGCTTTATTTTGCATTTTCTCGAGCTTGTCAACGCCTTTTCCGTCACGAATGACCAGGGCTGGTGCGTGGTAATCTATCAGAGATCTTATATAGCCTAGGTACATTGTTTTAACAATTCTAATATTAGCACCATAGTGCGGGCTGTACCCCGCTACACTTCTAAGAGGTCTCAGTCTGTCAGTACATTGGCGGGTTAGCAGTTGTATGGCAGGTAGGGTACAAGGGACGGAAACACCAAGATATTTAAAAGAAGAAACATAGTCAATAGTGTTGTTACCTATCTTGAACTTGGCGGGGCCGCGTTTCCGGATAGTGTGGTGGGGGTGGGTGAGAGTTGGAGGGATGGGTGGGTTGCAAAGAGGGAATGTGGTGGGTGTGGTGGGGGTGGGGGTGGTGGGGGTGGGTGTGGTGGGGGTGGGTGTGGTGGGGGTGGTGGGGGTGGGTGTGGTGGGGGTGGGTGTGGTGTATGTGGGTGTGGTGGGGGTGGGTGTGGTGTATGTGGGTGTGGTGGGGGTGGGTGTGGTGTATGTGGGTGTGGTGTATGTGGGTGTGGTGGGGGTGGGTGTGGTGTATGTGGGTGTGGTGGGGGTGGGTGTGGTGTATGTGGGTGTGGTGTATGTGGGTGTGGTGGGGGTGGGTGTGGTGGGGGGTGGGTGTGGTGAGGGGTGGGGGTGGGTGGGGTGGGAGTGGTGGTTGGAGATTGGGGGGGGGGTGGATGGAGGGTAGGGGTGGTGGGGGAAGGGGAAGAGATAGTGAGGTGTTGGGGAGGGGGGGAAGAGATAGTGGGGTGTTGGGGAGGGGAGGAAGAGATGGGGGGAGGGAGTTGGGGAAAGATACAGGTTAATTAAAGACCCTGAAAGGTATGGTGTAAAGGGGATTAGGGAAGGATGAAAAGAGATGATGAAGGGAGATGGGAGGAGGCGAGAGAGGAAGAGAAGAAAAGGGAAGGGAAGAGAGAGGAGAAGTGGGAAGTCAGGAGAAAAGAGGGCTAAGGGATAAAGGGTAGGGGCTGAGGGGTGGAAGAGGAGTAGATGAAGAGGTAGTGATGGAATAGGGTAGAGAGAGAGGGAAGAGGTGGAAGAGGGTGTAGTGATGGGAAAGTAGGTGGGTGTAAGAGGACTATCAGCAGTATTCGAGGACCACCAAGTACTCGAGGACTACCAAGTACTCGAGGGCTACCAAGTACTCGAGGACCACCAAGTACTCGAGGGCCAACAAGTACTCGAGGACCACTAAGTACCCGAAGGCCACCAAGTACTCGAGGACTACCAAGTACTCGAGGACCACCAAGTACTCGAAGACCACCAAGTACTCGAGGACCACCAAGTACTCGAGAACCACCAAGTACTCGAAGACTACCAAGTACTCGAGGACTACCAAGTACTCGAGAACCACCAAGTACTCGAGAACCACCAAGTACTCGAGGACCACCAAGTACTCGAGGACTACCTAGCTGCCATACGTCTAGCCCAATCATTGATATCCAATAGCCTGTGTTATTAAGCGCTCAGATGTCGGCATATGTGTGTGTGTGTGTGCGTGTGTTGGGTTGTCTGATCCTCTGATGTTGACTCTCGAATGTGTACACTTCATAACTGTGCGCGCTCTCTCTCTCTCTCTCTCTCTCTCTGTGTGTAACAATGGACTATATCTTCCTTCTTTATCCCTCCCCCTTCTTACCTACATCTCCTCACCCCTTCTCTCATCTCACCTACATACCCCCCCTCCTCCCCCCCTACACCAACACATTGTATGCAGGTAACAAAAGCAACGTAATTAAACATGTCAACGACTGTCGTAAAATTCCTGGGACTTCTCTTTGGTGAGGAGGGTTATGTTGTGGAGCAAGCTGGTTTAAGGGAGAGTTGTGTTGTTGGTACTTCCGGTTTATATCCAGATGGTGTTGCAGCGTTTTATTCAAGCGGTCGTATATTCTACAAGTGTTAATATACAGGACTGTTTCCTTTCAGCCACGTGTAATTTCCTCATTTATCGTCCTCTCTTCCTATTCCACCACTGTATTTATTCATTGAGGAAAGTGGTACAGTTTGTTCATATTACAACCTGATCTGACATGCCCTGACCTGACCTGACCTGACCTGACCTAACCGGACCTGACCTGACCTGACCTGACCCAACCTAACATGACCTGACCTGACCCAACCTAACATGACCTGACCTGACCCAACCTAACATGACCTGAACTGACCTAACCTAACCTAACCTGACCTGACCTATCTTAGCTAAATCTACCCTAATCCAACCCAATTTAACTGTCTTATCCTAATCTATCCCAAGTTCCAAAGACGGAGGGAGGAGGGGGGAGGGGAGGAGGGGGGAGGGGGGAGGGGAGGAGGGGGGAGGGGAGGAGGGGGAGCGGGAGGGGAGGGAGGGGAGGAGGGGGGAGCGGGAGGGGGGGGGAGCGGGAGTCTTCAGTACGTTTACGTAATACTGAACAAATATTCTCTATCATATTTAAAGAAAATATAGTAAGGCAGCTCCACTATACAGAGGCTCCACACTGTATCATACTGTAACGTCACCACAAGAAAAGACAGCAACGACTGGAGAATTTTGTTGTTTATTTACCAGCGATGGATCAGCCAGCACACACACACACACAGATACACACACAGACACACACACACATATACACACACACATAAGCTCACCTATGCCTCCCCCACCTGGTCTTCCTCCCTAAATGCCACACAACGTAAACACCTAGAAAAAGTGCAAAAGAGGGCATGCAAGATTATTCTCTCCCCTTCCTACTCCACATATCAAGAAGCGCTCAACACACTGACCCTTTCGACTCTCACTGACCATCACCACGACCTCATTTGCAAATTTGGTAAGAGGCTTCTACATCAACCTCGACACCGGCTCCTACTACCACCTGAGATCCCTAGCCCGAGAATTGCTGTTCGACACCACAACCGCATCCAGCCCATACGTGCACGAACTGATCGCTCTAAGAACAGCCCAGTCCCAACCATTGTAAAAATTATCAATAACTTGTAATAAACCAGTGTATTCACTCCCAGTAAATACTACTGCTTGCACTGTCACTATGATGAAATGCACTGTAGTTTGAGCTTTTCCCCATCTAGTTATTATAAATCTTATTTGTATCACATATGCTACTTGTATATTATTTGTAATTCAAAACCCATTCCCCAAATATGTAACTGTATATTTTCAGCCTTCTGGCTGCCAAGCTCTTTCAATAAACCGTTATATTATTATTATTATTATTATTATTATTATTATTATTACACGTGGAGGAGCCGTGCAGCGTACTTAATATTGGAAGAACAAATACTGTCAATGTATACAGCCTTAACAACACCAATCTAGAGAAGTCGACTTGTGAAAGAGACTTAGGGGTACTTGTAAGCCCGGACCTACGGCCTAGAAAACAGTGCGTTAATATTCGAAATAAGGCAAACAGAGTTTTGGGTTTTATATCTAGAAGTGTAAGTAATCAGAGTGCAGAGGTCTTATTGCAACTATATCTTGCACTAATCAGGCCGCACCTCGATTATGCGGTTCAGTTCTGGTGCCCTTATCTCTGGCCGTCACTTGCCCATGGACCCCGAGGATGAGAAGACATATCCTTGGATGTGCCCCCTCTTATTCCGGGGAAAATCCTGCAGCCCCGCCACCGATCTGTACTCCTTCATCTATTTGGTGCAGAGTTGCATGGATTCCGTTATCGCCGACAATACGGTGAAAGAAGCCGTGATGAGGCTCGTCGCCGACACAAAAAGGCGAATCGTCGACAACGAGAACTGCCCCGACTACCCAAGTGTACTTGCCGACTTAAAAGAAATTTTAAAAGCATGAATGGTGCCACTATGTTCATCCGTATAATGAAACATTTTTAAAATGAAGGTATTTTTATTTCTTTATGGATCCTTATTATTATTATTATTATTATTATTATCATTATTATTATTATTATTATTGTTATTATCTGTTGACGGTTTTTAGGAAAGTCTTCGAGGTAGTAGATAATGACGAGAATTACGATGTTATTTACTTAGACTTTAGCAAAGCGTTTGACAGAGTACCACATCAAAGGCTTCTGAGAAAACCTAAGACTCATGGTATCGAGGAGAAAGTTTTAAATTGGATAAAATCGTGGCTCACCGATAGAACGCAGAGGGTCAGCGTAGATGGTGTTAAATCTGAGTGGGGCTGTGTAACCAGTGGGGTTCCCCAGGGGTCAGTACTGGGCCCACTCTTGTTCATAATCTATATAAACGATCTAGATGCTGGGATCAGCAGTGACATAAGCAAGTTTGCGGATGACACCAAAAGAGGGCGGCAGATTAATTCAGGGCAGGATGCAAATGCACTACAGGAGGATTTAAATAAACTACAGGAGTGGTCAGAGAAATGGCAAATGAAATTCAACACCAGCAAGTGCAGCGTACTTAATATTGGTAGAACAAATACTGTCAACGTATACAGCCTTAACAACATCAACCTAGAAAGGTCGACTTGTGAAAGAGACTTAGGGGTAATTGTAAGCCCAGACCTACGGCCTAGAAAACAGTGTGCTAATGTTCGAAATAAGGCAAACAGAGTATTAGGTTTTATGTCGAGAAGGGTAAGTAGTAAGAGTGCAGAGGCCTTATTGCAACTATATCTTGCGCTAGTCAGGCCACACCTCGATTATGCGGTTCAGTTCTGGTGCCCTTATTATAGAATGGATATCAATTCACTGGAGTCGGTGCTGTGAAGAATGACGAAAATGATTCCGGGACTTAGAAACCTTCCATATCAAGATAGGTTAAAGAAACTAATCTTGCATTCCCTAGAAAGACGAAGAGTGCGGGGAGATATGATAGAAGTATTTAAGTGGGTGAAAGGAATCAATAAAGGCGATATATATACTGTATGTATATATATATATATATATATATATATTATATATATATATATATATATATATATATATATATATATATATTATATATATATATATATATATATATAAAGTTCTTATAATATCCGAGCAGGATAGGACTTGGAGGAACGGATTTAAGTTGGATAAAATTAGCTTTAGGAGGGAGATAGGAAGGAACTGGTTCACAAATAGGGTGGTGGACGAGTGGAACAAGCTTAACAACTTTGTAGAAAGTGCTGGAACGCTGAAGAGTTTTAAAAGGAGGCTGGATAGATTCATGGATGATAGAGAGTGGTAGTAACTCTCGACAGGAGCTGCCATGCACAGGCCAACCGGCCTATTGCAGACTCCTTATTTTCTTATGTTCTTATGTTCTTCACCCCCTCCCCAGGAAAAATGGCTTAGGGAGGTTCCTGAGAATTCATTCCATCTCCTTTTTTTCCCTCTTCTTTCCCCTTTTATCAGAGGCCTTCTCTCTCTCCCTCCCTCCCTCACCCGATGCTCTGAGGCCCTTGGGAGATAATGGATCAAAGGGAGAGTTGAAAGAGTGGATGGTGTCCTGGCTATTACTGTGTGTGTGTGTTGGAAGGTGGTTGGCGCAGACACAAGGAGGATTAAAGATAGCTCGCTCTCTCTCTCTCTCTCTCTCTCTCTCTCTCTCTCTCTCTCGCGCACACACACACACACACACACACACACAACACACACACACACACACACACACAAAGAAATTCAATCCCCTTTAATTAGCTGTAATATTCAAGGCTATCACAGAGAAGAATTGACGTTCACACACACACACACACACACACACACACACACACAACGAGAATGAACCCAAGATAATAAGATGCTCCACCGGTGACAAGTTACAAGGTTCAGGAAGACACAATTAACTTGAGCACGGAAGAACGGTGATCTAATAACAGTGATATAGGAAACGTGGCTTTATCGCATTACCCGTCTGGCATTATTCTGCCCCGTACAAGAAGGCGGAAATGATCAGTCCTTGGAGGCATAAAACAGCGGATGTGGTCAAGTAATGGAAGCTTCTATTACAGGGGAGGAGGGGGGTGGAGGAAGGTGGGTTATTTGTTGTTATTCCGGCCAGTGTTAGTTGTCCAGACACACCAAGAGTCCTGAAGAGTCAAGAGTCCTTAAGAGTCAAGAGTCCTATTGTGATGACTGCAGGACGAAAGTTGCCAAAATTATTAGCAAGTCATAGGCTATATTTATATAATTTAATATATTAACTTTTTTCACAATTAAAGATATATAAAAATAAGGGGGGTATTTAGTTACGACAGAGCTTCAGTATTTATCTCATGTGTTCTGGGGCAGCTGTGTGTGTGTCGTAGGTCTCAAGAAAAAAATATCCACAAACGAAACTTTCAGAATTTGGTAACTGTAGTTATTCAAGAGACATTCCAACATCTAATCATTCTTTCACGATATCCAATGTGAGATAATGAAGGAGGCGTAGACCCTGAGCTCCTCGTGGCCACTCCCTCCTTCAGGCTGCAGAGACAGGGTTCCGGTTCACAACATCACACGACGAAGGAGGAGGAGGAGGCAGAGTACTCCTCGGCAAATATCTTCCCCTGTTGAATTTTAATCAAGCTTTAATCTCCCTTGTTTTAGCTGAGGCTTTGTTTAGCTGAAGTCCTTTGATCCCATATCTATTATCTCCTTTACAATAATAGACAACTGATAAAAGATAAGAAAATATAAGTAAAATAGGTAATAAAAATCAATAAATCAACTGAAAATAGACCAGAATAAGACACATTCATCCCCTATTAAAACTTTTAACACCTCATTTCAGTAACTAATTAAAAGGTATAAAATCAATCGCGTACCTTTGGCAATCTGATCAGGCAATCACTCTCTGTTCGACACGCCTTTCTTTACGTAATGTTTTGTTTAGTTGAACAGGGAAGATATACAGACAGACAGACAGACAGGTGATGATCAATATGTTATCCTTAATTACACAGTGGGGTAGGGAATGAAATAATAGGGAGGAAAAGATAGAGAGAATAATTATTAAACACATCCCACGTTCCTCACCAAATAATACCTAGACCTCTCGTTCCTCTCCAGACACCTCACCCCAGACACCTCACCCCACGTATCTCACCCCAGACACCTCACCCCAGACACCTCACCCCACGTATCTCACCCCAGACACCTCACCCCAGACACCTCACCCCACGTATCTCACCCCAGACACCTCACCCCCGTATCTCACCCCAGACACCTCACCCCAGACACCTCACCCCAGACACCTCACCATACTTTCCTCAATTATCAGTAATCAAAAAGGTTTAATGACAAATGGAATACAGTTTATCAGAAGGTAAGTATGATTGACTTCCTATTACCTACCTATACTTTAACAGGTAATGACAGGTGTGGTGTACCTACAAGAATTACCTGTCTTAAGCTTGAGGAACAGGTGAGTGTAAACTTAAAGAGACTAATGGGATTTGAAACTTAAAAAGAAATAATAATAAAAATACTAACAGTGATCGTAGCTACACCTCCCTACTGCAGTTGGGTGTAGAAGACAATAACAAACATCTCGAGGGGCGCCAGGACTTGCATGTGGCCGCAGGAGATTAATACACAAGTGAGAGGTATTGGGAGGACAGGCAAGGAGGTGAGTAAATTGAGGGTGACCACACGAACTAGGATGGATAACACCCGAAGAGGAGGAGGAGGAGAGCAGGAGGATAAGGAGGTGGAGAACGAAGAGGAGGAGGATGAGGAGGAGGAATAAGAACATAAGGAAGACGACAATGAGAAGGAGGAAAAGAAAGATAAAAAAAGGAGGAGGAGGAGGAGAAGAAGCAGGAGAACGACGAGAATGAGGATGAAGGAAGAGGAGGAGGAGGAGGAGGCAGTGTTAGGAAGAGGAAGACACACACAGACCTGGTAAGCGGCGGGAGATATAACAGAGGACATATTGGATTCCGGCATACGTGTTAAGCCAATAAGAAGGATTAGAACGGATATGCAAACTGGATTACCCGTAGTGAAGAGTGTGTGTGAGTCGGTCTGGGTAAAGGAAATCGATTGCGGACGTAGGGAATGGTAGGATGGAAGGATGTGCCTTTTGGTTAGGATGAAGGGAAGTGGCTTTTGGTTAGGATGGAGAGAGGTGGGTATTGGTTAGGATGGAGGGATGTGGCTTATGGTAGGATGGAGGGAGGTGGTTAATATGAAAGAGTAGGACGGCAGGATATACTCGAAGCTATAAGACTATAAATCATGGAACAACTAGCCACCAGGGAGGGATGTATATATCCGGCCGATGGTAGGATTGTATTTATGTCATTACTCACAGGATAGAACAGAGATGTGAGAGATACGGACAGCCAGATTATTGCTTAGTGACGCCATTACATTACTATCTGTCACACGGTTCTACACGGTGGCTAACAGCGAGTGATCCCGTGTTCCGTGTTTTCTGAAATGGGTTAAGTCAGGTCAGGTCAGGTCAGGTCAGGTCAGGTCAGGTTAGGTTAAGTTATGTTAGGCTGACACAGGTAATATAATATGCCTTATTTCCTATGTGCTGGACCAGACCAAATGAGGAACTGGAGTGTGTGTACTGTGAAGGTGAGGTGATTGGTGCCATTAGTGTATGTTAGGTGACAGTTTAGTAATAATAAAAATAAAAATGACAATAATAATAATGATAATAATAACACTAATAATAATCACAATAACAATAATAACAACAATAACAATAATAACAACAATAACAATAACAATAATAATAACAATATAATAATAATAATAACAATAATAATACTAATAACAATAACAATAACAATAACAATAATAATAATAATAATAATAATAATAATAATAATAAAGATGAAAGCTATAATCGCCGCCTCACCACTTGAAGCACTGCAGGAAGGTCACAGGAGGAGGCCAACACTGGTAACACGAGCAGACCTGATGGCACTCCGTCCAATATGTCTTGGCTTGGCACCAGACGGGGGTAATAGTGCCAGTTCCATCCCCCTCCTCCCCCAGCTACCACTTCAGCCCTCCCTCATTCCCTCCCTCATCTCCTCTCTCCCTCATTCGTTCCCTCCCTCATCTCTTCCCTCCTTCATCTCCTCCTTCAGCCTCTTTCTCCCCTTCTAAAACTTCTCTCTCATAACTCCTTCTCCCTTCAGTTTATCCTCCCTGGCCTTCTCATCCCTTATTCTTCCTAACTCCCTTATCTTGTTTCTCCCTCCCTCTCAACCCTTCATTTCCCCTAATCCCCTCTTCTCTAACTCCTCTTTTCCTCTCTCCCTATCCCCCCCCCCACCTCCTTCCTTTTCCTCCCCTCTCCCTTATCTACACTATGAACCGTAACTAAATGCGGGGAGGAAAATCCACCATCTAATTGCACCCTCAGTAACACTATGTAAATATTTAGACCAGGTGAGAGGATATCTGTGTGTAATCAGGGTAATGTGTCAGGTGTATTGGCTATCCTACCTGACGGACATATTAGCAGACGATAAAACGATTTGATTTGAGGCATTACACTACAGGATATCATTAAAATCAGTGAATAATATATCAGGATATCTAATAAGAGAAGTGGTTATCCTTTTCTATATTCATTATAGCCAATTATTAAGGATTTCACAGGCTAAGGTATAGTGTTTTTAAAGATGTATATATGATAAATCGTACAGGTGTATCAGGTGTAATAATCAGTACTTCAGGTAACTTAGGTAGAAGTTAATTACTCCATTAACCCCCCCCCCCCTTCCTCCATATACCAGGTAAGAGCCCCAAGTAACAGGTGTGCACTACAATATATAAGCCACCCCACTTCAAGTAATAATTAACGTCACCTAACCTAACTTGAGCCTTACACAATAAATAAAAAAATAAAAACAATTTCTCATTTCCTGTAGTGATTTACTGTGAGCAATATAACAGTATTAAGGCTTCAGGTGGAAATTGATATGTGATCCAGAAGCTTATGTATTCAATGATGACCTATGCTACAGGGATGTACAGCATATTAAGCTTGATTTATATATCGTAGAAGCTTGATTAATTTGTTGTATTTCAATGTCACATACACACTTACATGTAAACATACGCATACGTAAACAAACACACACAAATACACGTAAACACAAAAACACACAAAAACAAAGATTTTTTCTGTCTATTATCTATCAATATCTGTCTGTCTGTCTGTCTGAGAAACATATCCTCGCTCATACCGTTTGTGTGTCTCATTTTGGTCACTGTTTACCATACGTTACTCAGCTGCTCGATACGTGATATTTCCCATAAGAACATTTTATCGGTTATCACATATTTCTCACTCAACTCTCTAATCAGTGTCTTGTGATATCGAAGTTTGTTATGTTGATAAGATAACCAATGGGAGTTACTAAGTGGCACAGGAGTCGATATATAAATAAGATAAAGGAATTATTTAATACACTAAAATTCGAATGATTGTTAACACGTCTCTCGATTTAAATGGAAAGTTGGACAGAAATAATTTTTGTTGTTTTAGTTCTTATACGGACTCTAAAAAGTAAAAGTTATATAATAATAATAAAAATAATAACAATTAATTTCCAGGGTTCAAAAACTTAACGATATACCGATTTGCCGATATAACAATGACCAAGACAAAACATAAATGAAAAACTATGAAAACAAACCCACAGACCGACTCCAATACCCAGTGATTCTATAAGTCATTCACAGACAAGAAATCGCTCTTGGGATTCTTGGGTCCCTCGTATAGGCGGCGAGTGTGGACACTTTTTTTTTAGTTTTATTTTCCAATTTGATAGTTGTCTGGGGGTGGGAAGCGGCTTGACTGTCCATCCCTACGATAGTTCTTGAAGTGTGATCCTGGCTTAGCTTTATTTATTGTCATTACATTACTGTTCAAAACAACTATAATTCTATACCATTGTTATTGGAAAAATATCGAAGATTTTAATTTAACAACTGACCAAATTTTCAGAACAAATAAACAGAAGTCTCCATAAATTCGGTCGAAATTCTAAACATGTTGTCTTGTGAGAATAATTTTTTCTTACCTAACCTAACCTAATCTAACCTAACAAACGCATTAGCATTCCATGATATGTACAGTCCCCTTCAGTAGTGCGTTTACAGGAGATCATCATTACATTGAGATATTTGTTTTAATATTGTTTTACTTTGATTCCATAGTCTGTTTATTATTGCGAGTTTCCTTCTGTCAAATGTAAACAAACACAACGCTGCTACACTACACAAAACCTGACGAGCCCCTGTAAACGCACAAGTGAAGGGAACTGTACAAACATAAATTCCTCAAATAAAAGACATGGGTGTCTCTCTCTCTCTCTCTCTCTCTCTCTCTCTCTCTCTCTCTCTCTCTAGGACACGACTGAAGCTTCGGCAATATGAGTCAAAAGCAACATAACATTGGTGAAATTTCCCTGATGGGTTTGGTCTGCCTCTCAGAGTGGGTTGGCATCCATCTTGGGCCCTGATCATGGGGGAGAGAGTTGGGCCTAGAGCCCCTGGATAACAAGTGGGGCCAGTCAGAGTGATATTGTTACGCCGTCGGGTATTGCACTGAGGGCCAGGTCGGGTCAGGTCGGGTACACGTTGGTCGGTTTTCATTCTTGTATTTTTTATTTTCTCTTTTTTTTTCTCCCTCCTTTCTTATTATTTTTCTCTCTTTTTCTTAGTATTTTCTGTCTCTCAATATCTTTCCCTCTCTTATCTCTCTCTCAGTATCTTCTTCCCCCCTCTCTCTCTCTCTCTCTCTCTCAGTATCTTTCACTCTCTTAGTATCTGTCAGTATCTTTCTCTCTCTCTCAGTACCTTTCACTGTCTTAGTATCTCTCTCTCTCTCTCTCTCTCTCTCAGTATCTTTCACTCTCTTAGTATCTCTGTTAGTCTCTCTCTCTCTCTCTCTCTCTCTCTCTCTCTCTCTCTCTCTCTCTCTGGCAGGCGTGTAAAAGGCGTCACTGTACATTACTCTTCACCCACCGACGAGGCGTGCATGTATTTGGGGAGGGTCACTTTTTTCCTGCTTATCCACGCAAGGTTCGTCGAATTTACCTCCGGGCTAAAATAAACCGCATTATAGTGTCCTACATCATGGGTTAGGTTAGGTTAGGTTAGGTTGAGTGGGTATCTTGTTTTTATTTTTCGTTTTCATGGATTTTTTTTCCTCATTGTCAAAATCATGAAAAAAAAAACTATTGATATAATTTCACGTGAATATATTAAATTTTCATTATAATAACACTCTCCAATAGTTGTTTTAACCAGGTGAGATATTAATTAATTTGTCCAGGTATCATATTCTCAAGGTAAAATCTTTTTGCCTGGTGCTTTTTATCCCTGAGGTGATTTTAATCATTAATAAATTAAATAATCCACTGTAAATTAATTAATATTCGAAAGGTAAATTCACATAACCTTTCTTCCTCGCGAATAATTGATTTAACTTAACCTAACCAAACCTAATCTAACCTAACCTGACCTGACCTGACCTGACCTGACCTGACCTGACCTAACCTGACCTAACTTAACTTGACCTGACCTGACCTAATCTAACCTAACTTGACCTAACCTGACCTTTCTCCTCTCGCTTATAATTGATTCAACTAAATACAATTCGATTATTTATATTATTATTGGCGATTTTCACGTGTAAGAATACGAGAGAATAGTAAGACCTTTTTCTCAGGTATAAAGGTGCACTTCTCTATCGTTTAACATTACACTATGGTGCTCTGTTATTGCTATTGCTCCTATTAGTCCTATTACTCCTATTTATGTGGTGGCAAGAGGAGGAGGGACACTTCCTTCCCTAGTGATGTGAATGACTGAGGTTTAAGCTCGATATTTTTCCCCCTTACCACGACAAGAAAAATTCCCCTTTGTCCCTAGAATTATTTTTTTCTTAACCCTAAAAAAATGTTTTCCTTGACAACCTCACCTAACAAATCTTTAACTTTCTCCGTAAAAATCTTCCCCTTCCGGCTTAAAAATTATCTCCCCTTACCATTAAAAAGTACACCCTTTTGTCTCCTGAAGTAAAAAAAAAAATCCAACCTTTTGTCCTCAACCCTTACCCTTTAAAGTATATTTCCTAGTTCCTGCGTGAAGTGAGATACTACCAGCCTCTCTCTCTCTCTCTCTCTCTCTCTCTCTCTCTCTCTGTCTATCTGTCTGTGTCTGTCTGTCTTCTCTTCCTCTACTTCACAATTCCTTCCTTGGTTTATTCAATTCGTCTTCTCATTCACAACCTCGACACCCTGGCCTTAAAGAACCACAGAACTAAATAAAAATTAACAAAAGACGGAAAGAAAACAAAAGAAAAGTGAGATAGAGATGAAAATAAATAGAGATAAGAAGAAAATGAGAATAACTGCAGCAAGGAAAGAAAACGGGGCTAAAGTAAATCTTATTCGGCAACACAGAACACCCCGAGTCCAACCTGAGGGTAACACATAGTAAGAAATCTATCATATGCATCACCGACACTACACATGATACATACTTGATTCCCAACCAAGAAAGAGAGAAAAAACACTCGAAAAAAAGACTAAGTATTATATTTTCTTATACGAATGGTGGTGAAAGACTCATCACTTTGAATACACGAAAAATATTTTAATGAGATAAAAAAGACAAAATGAATATATGAATTAAAAGCTTCTTTTTTTTTTTTTTTGGCTTTTAAGTACAAAAAAATATTCTTCTTAGGGCGGAGAGACAAAATAAATAGGATAGAATTTAGACTCGGTGAATAAATAGTGAACCGCATGTTAGAATTTATTCATTTTAATTACTTTTTTTTTCGGTTAGGACGCGATAAATTACATTCATTAGATCATGAATATTAGAGGTACTGCCGTGTGTGTGTGTGTGTGTGTGTGCGTGTGTGTGTGTGTGCGTCATGGTTCTGGTGCAAAAGACAATTTATCGGGCAGATAAGAGATAAGATAGTGACCAAAAAAAAATATTTTCTTGAAAATACTTTAAAAGAAAACGCAAGTCTCTCTCTCTCTCTCTCTCTCTCTCTCTCTCTCACCATCCATCCATCCTCCTCTCCGTCCCTCTCTCTCATCATTCATCACTCCATACTTTGTGTTCCTTCCTTGTCTTTTCTTCCGTTCCCCTGACATCATTAAGTTTTCTCCCTCCCTCCCTCTCTCTCTCTCTTCTTCCCGTTCCCTCTATTCCCTTTCCTTCTTCATTAACCACCTGTCGTATATATGTTTTGTTATGTTTATATTTTTACTTTAACAACAATATCAACAACAATAATAATAATAATAATAAATAATAACAACAATAATAGATAACAAAAACAAAAACAATAATAAAAATAAAAATAAAAATAAAAATAAAAATAAAAAATAAAAAATAAAATAATAATAATAATAATAATAATAATAATAATAATAATAATAATAATGCTAAACACATTCAAGGAGTTACGGTAGTGTGCGTGTGTGTGTGTGTGTATTCGTTGTATGTATGTTCGTAATCAAGGACACACACCGGCAGAGATTTATCCACCCTGTGTTTACTGTAAGGAATTTATGACTTTACACTCGGTTATAAATATCTCAAATCCGGGTTATGCAGCGGAGTTACGAACGGTCGGAATAAATCTCTTTCTTCAGCGTTTCAGACTCACAATAGATGGAGTCACGAACGTTCAGAATATTTATCTCGTGTAAGGTCTTGGGACTCAGAAAGGCTTGTAAGGTCTTAGGACTCAGAAAGGCTTGTAAGGTCTTGGGACTCGGAGAAGCTTGTAAGGTCTTGGGACTCGGAGAAGCTTGTAAGGTTTTGGGACTCGGAAAGACTCGTAAGGTCTTGGGACTCGGAAAGGTTTTAAGTTAATGTTCCCTTTTAGATGGAGTTAAGAGGCCTAGTATGTAGTGCCATAGGTAACATGAACAGGTTAATTACAGGTCAAGATCAAGGAAGATCAAGTCAGGTCAAGATTGAGGCAGGTCAGTATCATGGCAGGTCAAGATCATGGCAGGTCAAAATCATGGCAGGTCAAAATCATGGCAGGTCAAAATCATGGCAGGACAACATCTAGGCAGGTCAACATCTAGACAGATCAACATCTAGACACGTCAAGGTCAAAGAGGTCACAGCAGACGGTAAACAAACAAACCAAGTAAAATTTGCATCAAGACTCTGCAGGCTGGAGAGTATTACACACGTATCCTAAAGAAGAACTAAAGCAATAATTTGTTTAAAGTAAAGTTGGAAGTAATTATGCAGTGTAATGTTCTCACACTAGTCGCCTCCTGTAATGGGTGTAAGTTATGTCGTAAATTGAAAAGCAAAAACAAAAAAAAACAAAAATGTATTACGATGCGGCACTCGAGACTCCAATAAGCTTTCTGAGACGTTCAATTAAAGTGGAAAGAAACGATTAAGGAAAGGGGTGTATGTGGGTGGGGGGGGGGGTGAGGTGCTGCTGCCTGTGTGTGTGTGTGTGTGTGTGTTTGCTCTCTCTCTCTCTCTCTCTCTCTCTCTCTCTCTCTCTCACAGACAAAAACACACTTTCATTCATATTTTTTTTTACGCCCCGGCATAACTCAAGACGTGGCACCTAACATTATCTTCATCTGTCTGTTTGTTCCTACACAACCAGACAACTTTACACCTTTGTTATTTTTCCTCCCTTTTTTATTTTACACACGAGGACGGACACTGTTAATTTATGATCAACACTTACGTTACACCTGCCTAGTACACCTGGTGCCATATAATACACACAGGTAGATACAAGGACAGGTATTTGTGATTATATTACTGGTACTGACTCAGACTACAAGTTGGAGGTGATGTGGGTAGATGATTCACCACCCACACCACAACCATCATCACCACCATAAGTACTGTCACCACAATCACACCCTAACCACCCTTACCTTACGATCATATCACAACCACCACCACCACCATCATCATCACTATCACCACCATCAATGCCACCACAACTATCATCACTCTACCACCACACCACTACCATCCCCCACCATCACACCACCAACCACCACTACCTTAACACAATCATCACCACCACTCATCACACCATCTTAAAATCACCACATCACCACTACCACCTTAACACAATCACCACCACCACAACACCATCACACCACCACCGCCTCATTTCTGTCACCATCAAATCACAGGTAATCAACATCATCTCACCTGATCCCATTAACCCTTCCATCTCACTATATATTACCTGAGCTTGGCAATGGTGGCGTATCCCTGTGTACTCTTCCTCCTTCCCTCCTTCCCTCCCTTCCTTCTTCCTTCTTTCCCCTCCTCCCTCCTTCTTTTCCTTCCCCCTTCCTTCTTTTCCTTCCTCCTTCCTTCCCTTCTCCCTATCATCTCTTCCCATCCTTCCCATTCCACCTCTCCTCTTCTATCTGTCCTTTTCCGTCCCCCTTCACCGGTCTCTTCCCATCATCTCTTTCTCTCTCCTCCATCTCTTCCTCCCCCCTTCTTCCTCCCCTCCTCTTCCTCTTCCTCCTCACTACCAAGGATGATACCTCGGGCCCTGTCGCAGTAATCACTCGAAGCTGACAGGTGGCTATCAGCACCACCACCTGTCTAATTCCTGTCCCGCTGACGCTGAAGCTGACGACGCCTTCAGCAGCTACGATCAAATCTTTTAAGCTGACGAGTCGAATGGTTGAGTAATGTCTCACTCAACCTGACGACAAGTTCCTTTGATGACGCTATTTGGATGATCACACACACACACACACACACACACACACACACAAACATATACAAAAAAAATCAACCAAAAGGACTTCCACTGTGTCGCAAAAACATAAAACAAATAAATAAATAAGTAAATAAATAAATATATAAATAAATAAAATAAATCTAGTTAGACTCACCACCAACCCAGATCATATCGACAGTCAACCTTAGAATTAACACACAATTACACGAAGAAGAAAAATGAAAAACCACTTCATTTCCAGGAACAATTAAATTAGCAATAACCACCCTCTCTCCCCACCTCCACCTCTTCCTCCCCCACTCACCCCAACCTTCTCCCCCACCCTCACCTTCCAATGGCCAGGTAAATTATCAAACTTAATTACTCAAATTGCCTGCACGATGAATTCTTAATTGGTATCTGATGTGACACAACGTGAGTATAATGATGATTTCCTGTCGCTAAGGTGATGATGACAGAGAGAGAGAGAGAGAGAGAGAGAGAGAGAGAGAGAGAGAGAGAGAGAGAGAGAGAGAATGACTTAAATGAATGATAAATGAAAATGAATAAAAAATGAGTAAACCTGATATAATTATGAACGACTTGTATTGTTCAGAACGTACGTGTGTGTATGTGTGTGTGTGTGTGTGTGTGACCGACTTCCTACCGCCAATATGTTGCCGTTACTTGACTGCACTGTCCAGGGGGCGAGAGAGATGGAGGTTGAGAGGGAGGGAGAGAGAGATAGAGCTAGGGGGGGGGAGGGTAGAGAGAGAGATGGGAGGGAGGGGAGAGAGAGAGATGGGAGGGAGGGGAGGGAGAGAGAGATGGGAGGGAGGGGAGGGAGAGAATGCGCGAGGTAGGGGTGTCAATGGTGTGTGTGTGTGTGTGTACAGTTTCCCATCCATTCTCAATCTGTGTTCGTGAATAAATATGTTTTTCTCATATATATTCTAACAATATTTTCACTCCATTTATGTATTCTGAAACGTTATCATTTGTGTTGTTTTGAAATGCTCCATTGAAACACAGGGATGAATTTGGGGAATGTTTGAAGCAATTTTATTAATACACATTTTTGCGTTGTGAGAAATTAATTATTATCTTTTTTTTTTAAATTTGGTTTAGAGTAGAATTTTAGAGTAGGATGTTACTATATATTTTTATTACTTTTTTTTTTTAGGTTAGAGTAGATTAACAATAGTGTTTTTTTGTTTTTTTAATTTGAGTAAATTCCTCATTCCCGTTTTTATAATATTTTTTAAGTTATTGTAGTTTATCGATTTTTTTTTATTCGTTTTAAGATGAAAAAAGTTATTATTGCTGTTTTTCTTACACGTGTTTTGGTTACAGTAAGTTATGCGTGTTACTTTTTACTCATTGTTCAGTTTGATTAACTTAATATACTTCTAACTCATTTTCAAATTAAAAGTAACAAATTAATATACTTTTTTAAATTTATTGATATTTTTTTTTACTTCTATTACATCAAAATAGTAAATTACTGTACTACGTGATTTAAAGGATAAGTTCATGTGTTCCAGACTAACTGAGCAATTAAGGGCGATTTATTTCCCTTAGGTTTTTGGGCTGTTAAGGGAGGAAACATGGGACTTACTACTACTGGGATGGCCAACATTTTCTTCCTCAGTCGTTGTGAATATTTTTTCCCTCCTAAACTGCAGGACTAATGCCATATACTAGGACAGGTGGTAGGATAGGTGGTAGGATAGGTGATAGGATAGGTGGTAGGATAGGTGGTAGGATAGGTGGTAGGATAGGTGGTAGGATAGGTGGTAGGATAGGTGGTAGGATAGGTGCTAGGATAGATGCTAGGATAGGTGATAGGATAGGTGAGTAGGGTTTTAATTTACTTTCTGGACAACCTTATTTATGGAAAGCACTCTCCTCCTCCTCCTCCTCTTCCTCGTCTTTTTCTTCTCCTCTTCCTCTTCATCCTTTTCCTCTCCCTTCTCCTCTTCCCCTACCTTATCCTTTTCCACTCCCTTCCACCCCCCCCCCCCCCCACCTCCACGCACCGTGAGCTGGATGATAAAATTTTCCAGAGTTTAGAACTGAAGTGGCGTGTCTCAACTCTTCGGGCGCCAGTGATGTATTGTTAGTGGCTCCTGGACCAAGCTGGATGAATGGCCGCTGTTAGAGAGAGAGAGAGAGAGAGAGAGAGAGAGAGAGAGAGAGAGAGAGAGAGATATATATTCCATTACATTTACAGCTCAGCGTCCCTCCACCCTCCGTCTTCCCCTCCTGCACGGCTCTTCCCCCACTTCCCATAACCACCAGCAGCTGTTGTGTGTGTGTGATGGTGATGGTGGGGTGATGGGGGGATGGTGGGGGATGATGGTGGGGAAATGATGGTGGGGGAATGATGGTGGGGAAATGATGGTGGGGGTAATGGTAGGGTGTGGCGGTGGGGTAGGTGTCGATGTTTCAGAAGAGGTTGAGACTGTGTAAATAATTATAAGGTTCAAAGGGAATTATTTACTGTATTTCAATAAGTGACTAAACTATGTATTTCAAATATCGAAAACAAACAATTATTTCCACAAACATATTAGACGGATTTATTCTTAAAAGCATCAGAATAATGTCTTTCAACAAGTGATCAGATAACTCATACGTGATCAAATTTATATCAAAGAAGATCAAACTAATTAAGATATGATCAAACTTGGTCTCTAATAAAGGTTCAAAGTTGAAATATATTAAAATCAATTAAACAGTTTTATATAATTACTCTTAATATATATACATACGGGTATATCAATTATAATTTGTCAAAAAATATCTATAACTTAATTTTTGAAAACAAAGTGAAAAAACATCACTTAGCCTAAGAAATCAAATGAAAAAAGTCACATTATTTTCAAAATCTACGAGAATTCTTTCATATATTCACTTTAAAAATTACACGAAGATTTGCTTTTTTCATTTCTTCAATTACTAATCATCTGACACTCACCAAATATAATTAATTAATGTATAAGAAAATTACAAATAATAAACCAAACTCTCTTAACTTAGACAACATTCATAACTCATAAAATCACTATTGGCTCAATTGATTCAAGACTATCTAATAATCCAAAAATTTTAATCACATTTTTAACCAACATTTATACTGTAATATGGAAATAAACAAAAATTAACACATACTAGCAATTAATTCTCATTTTAACATAAGTTTGACCATTCTTCTTGGAGCAGGAGAACTGATAACTCATTCCCATTTTATAGCGAAGTTAATATATTAAGTATTTTCCTACACATATACACAGAACAGTTAAATAATGGCCAGCATACGAGATATTAATGTGTCTAACGTATTATATTTTGTCCCATCAGTCTATTATACTTTGTCCCATCAGTCTAGCCTTCGTGGTTACAAAGTCTTATATCACAAACATTAAAGTATAATAATTCACAGCACCGATAATATTACACAGTATAAGACCAGATGTAGCATACTAATACACAGACTGAGCATTATCATCAGTTAACAGAGGGAAGTGAAGAAAAAAAGTTTGGGACAAAGTATTTTTTCTTTTTTAGTGTCCAAAGTTTCGGAGATTAAATTAAAAGTTTGAGAGATTTAATTGATGAAGAATGTTTAAGAATGCATTATTGTCCCGGCCACAGGTGTTAGGAGAGTGTTAGAACAGGTGTTAGTGTGCTAGGAGAGGTGCATGGACAGGTGTTAGGCCACGTACTAGGACAGGTGTTAGGACAGGTGTTAGGAGAGTGTTAGAACAGGTGTTAGTGTGCTAGGAGAGGTGCATGGACAGGTGTTAGGCCACGTACTAGGACAGGTGCTAGGACAGGAGCTAGGATAGGTGTTAGGATAGGTGCTAGGACAAGTCATAAGTCATTCCATGTCTCCAATTTAAAACCCACCACAACTCTTTAATGTCTCAAAAACACACACAAAAACACACACAAAAACACACACAAAAACACACACAAAAACATACACCAAAATTCCCTAGACAGCCACAGATCATCATATGTGCCACTCACTTTTCCCCCACACGATAGAAGTAAACGATTATAGTAGGGAACTTTCCCCATACAGGGAGTAAATCAGTTCCCTGCCATCATGTATCACCATCTGGACCGCCCTGACTGCTTGGGTCGGTCTAGGGGAGAAAATGAGAAAACTAGGGAAGAACAGGAGAAAACTAGGGGAAAGAAAATATATTTGTGGTGGGAAGAGAAAAAGTTTACCAAAATGATAATATTTGGTGAGAGAAGAAAGAAAGAAAGGAAATAGAGAAAGTTCAATTACTGAGGGAAGAACTGAGGAGGAGGAGGAAGAAGCGGTTATTAAAGTGAAGCGGAAACGGGTGATGAGAGAGAGAGAGAGAGAGAGAGAGAGAGAGAGAGAGAGAGAGAGAGAGAGAGAGAGAGAGAGAGAGAGTCCGTACCTTGATGAGTGAGGTAAGGAATGGAAAATTGAGGGGGAAAAAAAAGATAAAAGTGAGGAAGAATCTCTCACTTTAAAGAATGAGAGAGGAACGCAAAATTAAGGGAAGAAAAATGAGCTCAACGAGGGAAAAAAATAAGGGAAAAAATGAGCTCCCAGCGTTCAAGAATGAGGGAAGAATGTTAAGAGGAGGGAAAAAATGACCGCCCGTTCAGGGAAGAAACGCTATGGTGGGGGAAAATGGTCAAACTGGTAAACAAGAGAGAGAGAGAGAGAGAGAGAGAGAGAGAGAGAGAGAGACCTAATGATAAACTGTGTTCCTGAGTGCTTTAAACCTTCTACTATAATGGCTTTCATTAAACACCAAAACCAAACACACTAGAGCTTCACATAACCTAACCTAACCCTAACCTAACCCTAACCTAACCCTAACCTAACCTAACCAAACATCAAAACCAATCGAGAGCTTCACTTAACAACTCGATAATACACAAAAAAGATGTATATCTCTTTAATAAACAATAATCTTAATATATAACTAATTACTACTTAACATCACGTATTTATCTCAATTTAATTACCACCTTATGATTTTTTTTATATAATTCTACTATTCTATTCAATTTACTCATTAAGTGAATCTTTCTAAAATCAAAATTAACTATCAATTAATTAGATCCAAACAACAATATACCGTAAATTAGATGAAATTATTACGGTGGATTAATTATCAGCTAGTGGCGCAGGTTGGGTGGAGGTGGGTGATAATTCCCTCTGGAGACGTCCATTGTTTATACGGTATACTGGGCCCATTAGCGTCTTGGCTCCACAATTAAGATTGGGTCGTAAGAGGTGTGTTGTGAGCCCTATGTCTGCTGGCTCTTAGTGTGTAGGTTAAAGGAGCCACGGAGAGGGGTTGGGGAGGGGGAGGAGAGGGGGGAGGGGAGAAGTAGGAGGAAGGCTAGTAGAGAAAGGGGAAGAAAGAGATGGAAGGGGAGGAGAAAAATAAGGAAAGCGGAAGAAGTGGGGGGGGGGAGGAAGGAGGGAAAGGGGAAGAAATAAGGAAGGGAAGGGAAAGGAACCACTGGAAAGAGAGGAAGGAGTCACCGTGAAGAGGGGAAGGAACCAAGGACCCTGGACGGTTCGCTTGACTGGGAAGGAGAAGTGAATGACCTCAGGATCAAGCTATCATGAGAGAGAGAGAGAGAGAGAGAGAGAGAGAGAGAGAGAGAGAGAGAGAGTTGGCATGCGTGGGAAGAAGAATGGTTTATGTGTAAGATGTGGGAGGGTGTCAAGGGAGGATGATGAAGAGACAGGAAAAGAATAAGAAAGAAGGAGAGATAAAGATGGAGAAAACGGAAAGAAAGAGAGAGAAAGAGAGAGAAAGTTAATATATCCACCGGCTGTTATTCACTAAACCATTATTCGACCATCTTAAACCTGGTTGAGGCGAAATGTCTCTCTACACAATATTACTCCAGCAGGTGAAGTAAAGTAGTGGCAGGAAGTTGCCTTTTGATGTTGGTGCGGACAAGATTTGTTTCATAGAGTTGAATAATTTACTTAGCTGTCATGAGCATTATTGTTATTGTTGTTATTATTGTTGGTATTATTATTAGTAGTAGTATTGTTATTATTATTATTGTTACTGTTATTATTTTATTATATTATTATTATTACTGTTATTATTGTTATTATTATTATTGTTATTTTTGTTTTTGTTATTATTATTATTATTACTGTTATTATTATTATTATTATTATTATCATTATTATTATCATTATCATTATTATTATCATTATCATTATTTCCTTTAAACAATAAATTATTCCCTCATCTTTAATTTCTCTACATTAAATGACACAACTCATTATCAGCCACTTAAATATTTTAAGCTAAAAACGATTAAATAAATGAAGAGAAAAATATTACACATTAACTAAAATAACCTCCCGACTTACTGTGCGTGTTGACATGAATAAATAACCCCTTTAGCCAATCACAACTCACTGTCAAATAACACACGGCTCCCCATTGGCTCATAGTAACTTGGAGAGGAGAATTCTTTTAAAGTCCTGTTGTATAAATAAAGGAGATATATAAACCAATCATAACTCGCTTTCAAACAAGACACACGTTCCCACTGGCTGAATGATAGTTAGCATTACCCCCTCACTCTGTTAAAGGTCAGACATACACACACCGGGGAATCTAATTAACAGTATTTCCGCTTGATTAAACACCTTTATTTTTACCTGTGTTTTTATCTCACACTTAAGTCGGTAAGACAGCCAGGTAAAGTATTCTTACAGGTAACTAACGCTTATAAATATTTTGTACGGTAATTATGTTTGAATGTTTAATAGTTATGTGTGTGTGTGTAGTGTGTGTGTGTGTGTGTACGTGTGTGTGTGTACGTGTGTGTGTGTGTACGTGTGTGTGTGTGTAAACGCTCTAAAGTACCACCATTATCAAACACAATACAATATAACCCCCCCAAAAAAAAAAAAAAAAATTACAAAATATTAATAAGTTTTCCACAACTTTGACCAAGACTCACCACACACCTGTTGAACACATAACACTTATCCTGTACACATTAACTTAAGTGTTCTCTACCCATGTTATCCTGTACACTTAATTAACTGTAAACACCACAAGTTATCTCATTATCTGTAGCAAACATTCCCTCTTCATCACAACAAATTCTCACAGCATTTCAAACCACTAAACACATTTTATCACTTCCTTTATCGCTTTGTTTATTTTCCATTTTGCCTAATAGAGTCTTCAAGTGCATTAATGTTGTGAATTTAATAATGTGTATTGAATTCCTATTATAATTACAACTGTGAACAAGAATCAGCTGAGGTACTGATAAGGGGGGAGGGGGATGGAGGAGAGGAAGGGGGAGAGAGGGGGGAGGCAGAGGTGGGGTGTGAAACTGGGAGTGCAGCGAAGAATCATTCTGTTAACAGGCTGGGGGGTATAGGTCACCCCCCCCCCCCCCCCGCCCCCCCTTCACTCATCTGGTCAACACGAACCTAACCTAACCTAACCTAACCTAACCTCTCTACTGACGCGAAACTCCAAACTACTTTTCATTTACCATTTTACATATTTTCTTTTTATTTTCATTTTCTAAAACAAAATTTCACTTTGTTTTAGTTTTCTTTTCCTGCTATGATAAATGTATTCAAGAACCATCACATTATTCTTACAGTAAACACTAAACAAAAAAAAGTATTCTCACTATGATTGTCAAATAAACTTTAAAATACACTTCCCATGAACCACAATTTACCATAAGTACGTAAAATATAATTAAGATAAAATCCTCATTTACTCTAGTGTATTAAACAGACTTACGAAGAACACAAGAATTAGCTTAACCTCAGAAATTATAGTTATGAAGGCCACAGTATTCTACTTTCAAAAATATATACACAGAAAGCTTTTAATTATCCCATCCTCTTTAAACAAACTAACGGAGAACTTCCACCTGCCTTAACACACAACAAAATATACTTAAGATAAATATCAATTTTATCGCAATTCGTCAAAATCAACTTACGAGAAAAAACAATTAATCTCTTCCACGACAAAACCCACCCACAAATTTACCCAAACTCTCAAACTATACATACACTTACTATGAACACCAATTTATCCCAAAGTCCCTCAGAATACACTTACGATGAAAAGTCCAATTTACCGCAAGTGGGCAGGAAGTGAGTATGATGGATGAGGCTGCTGTGAGGAGTTTAGCCGCTTCAATGACGAAACTGACGGAGGGACGACGTGGGAGGTGAAAAATATCCTGCAGGGTGGAGCGAGAGGCAGTACAGGGGAAGATGGCCACAGAAAACGAAACATGACAAACTTAACCATTTTTATATATATTTTCCTTTAATGATAATTATGTATATTTACTATTGAAAATTTTCTTTGAAGATAATAATATACTGTTAATGTTTTCTTTTTAACATGTTATATATTCGTAAATAGAAACATATGTAATAGAAATAAACAAAGAAAAATGGCACCAATAGCAACAGGACAGACAGACACTCGAGATACCCGCTATTGTTGACGATGTGTGTGTGTGTGTGTGTGTGTGTGTGAGAGAGAGAGTGTGTGTGTGTGTGTGTGTGTGTGTGTGTGTGAGTGAGTGAGTGAGTGAGTGAGTGTGTGTGTGTGTGTGTGTGTGTTACATGTTGCAAACACCTGAGTCCTGCCCTCTCCCTTCCCTCTCAGCCAGTCTTCATAGCTAAGGTGAAGAAAACTGAAAGGGACGAGTGGGGAGAGAAGACGAGTGGGCGAAGACGAGTGGGTGGAGAAGACGAGTGGAAGTAGACAAGTGGATGGAGAAGACGAGTGGATGGAGAAGACGAGTGGGTGAAGAAGACGAGTGGGTGGAGAAGACGAGTGGATGGAGAAGACGAGTGGATGGAGAAGACGAGTGGATGGAGGAGACAAGGATAGTAGTGATGGGAGGGAGGAAAAGAATAGACGGGTAGGAAGGAGAATAGACGAGAATAGACGGGTAGGAAGCGGACTGACAGTAAAGGAGACAGATAGACGTTAGGAGTCACAGTCTGTCAGTCAGCATCAAGACAGAACCGTTTCTTATAGTCCATTCGTCTGGGTGGCGGTGTGACGGGGCGACCAGCAAAGCCACCCACAGTCTGGAGTGCCACTCAAAGCTAACAAGAGCGACTCAAAGCTAGCAAGAGCCGCCCACAACAAGAGCCCCCTACAACAAGAGCCACCCGTAAGTAAGAGCTATTAACATCCACCAAGTACCACCTAAAGCTAGCAAGAACCGCCCACAGCCAACAAGAGCCACTTACAACAAGAGCCACTCGAAACAAGTAAGAGCCACTCATAACACCAGCCACCCATAAGTAAGAGCCACCCACTGAGATGACCACCATGAGCTATCCACAACTACTCACAACCACCAGGAACCGCCCACAACCACCAAGAACCGCCCACAACCGCCAGAAACAGCCCACAATCACCAAGAGCCACCCACAATCACCAAGAACCGCCCACAACCGCCAGGAACCGCCCACAACCACCAATAACCACCCACAATCACCAAGAACCGCCCACAACCACCAGGAACCACCCACAACCACCAAGAACCGCCCACAATCACCAAGAACCGCCCACAACCGCCAGGAACAGCCCACAACCACCAAGAACCACTCACAACCACCAGGAACCGCCCACAACCACCAGGAACCGCCCACAACCACCAATAACCACCTACAACCACCAATAACCACCCTCTTCCCCCCTCCCGTAGGACACAAACTCCACTCCCTGCGGCTATGGTAACCTATCTACTTACGGTCGAGTCTCAAGGTAATTCGGTCGCCATTTTGGTCGCCATTTACTGTGCCGAAGCCTAAGTGAATGTGGAGAACTTGTGTACGTTTTCTCATCTCCATTTATGGGAAGAATTTAGCGTAAGAAGCTCTTGGGGCCTGAGCTCCTATAGGGGGCCTGAGCTCCTATAGGGGGCCTGAGCTCCCACAGGGGGCCCCTCATATGCATACCCTCCTTCTCTCTCCTTCCTCTTCCTTCTCCTTTCCCCTCGCCTCCTTCTCCTCTCCTCATCTTCCTTCCTCCTTTATTTTGCCTTCTTCTTTCTTCCTCCTCCATCCCTCTCCTCCTCAGCTTTCACCCATCCCTTCCTCTCCACTCCCCCCCCCACATCCTTTCGTTCCACTCCCTTCCCCTCTCTCCCACCACGCCCCTCCTCTCTACGATGAAGCTGTGGGATAAAAGTGGACGAGATGAAGGACTAGGGTGTGCATGTGTGGAAGAAGGAGAAGGAGGAGGAGGAGGAGGAGGAGGAAGAGGAGGAGGAAGAGAAGGAGAAGGAGGAGGAGGAGGAGGAGGCCCCAGACAGACATACACTCTCTCCTGTGGTTGTTGCCGGGTTGGACTTCCACCAGCGACTAGACAGACTAAGCGGAGGATTTCTTGTTGTGTTTTTGTTTTTTGTCCTTGACCAGAAAGTCTACAGTGGGGGGGGGGGGGTGCAGAGGGGTAAGTTGGGGGGAGGGTAGAGAGGGGTAAGTTGGGGGGAGGGTAGAGAGGGGTAAGTTGGGGGAGGGTAGAGAGGGGTAAGTTGGGGGAGGGTAGAGAGGGGTAAGTTGGGGGAAGGGTGGAGAGGGGTAAGTTGGGGGGTGCAGAGGGGTAAGTTGGGGGTGCAGAGGGGTAAGTTGGGGGGTGGGGCAGAGGGGTAAGTTGGGGGGAGGGTAGAGAGGGGTAAGTTGGGGGGTGGTGCAGAGGGGTAAGTTGGGGGAAGGGTAGAGAGGGGTAAGTTGGGGGGTGGTGCAGAGAGGTAAGTTGGGGGGAGGGTAGAGAGGGGTAAGTTGAGGGGGGTGCAGAGGGGTAAGTTGGGGGTGCAGAGGGGTAAGTTGGGGGTGCAGAGGGGTAAGTTGGGGGGTGCAGAGGGGTAAGTTGGGGGTGCAGAGGGGTAAGTTGGGGTGAGGGTGGAGAGGGGTAAGTTGGGGTGAGGGTGGAGAGGGGTAAGTTGAAGGGGGTGCAGAGGAGTTAAGATGGGGAGAAGGGTGAGAGGGGTAAGTTGGGGGGGCTTGGGGGGGGTAGGGGGTGAGGACAGGGAGGGGGAGGGGGGTAGTCAAGCAATTCTCGTTACTTTAACTTAACATAGCATAGACATTACTGACCCAGGTTAGGTTAGGTTAGGTTAGGTTAATATGTGGGGGGGGGGGGGTGGCAGGCAAACCTCACGTACACAATTGGATCCTTTTAACAATATTGTGGGTCTGGCTGTCTCGCTGTCGTCTTCGCTGTCACCATCAAGAGACGTAAAGCTGTTGTAAATTTCTTCTCAGTTTTTCACTCTCTCTTTTATGTGGATGCCGGCAAAGTGTATTTTCCATCACAGTAAACGGCCAGATATCCGGATTTGTTGTTTCGGATAAATATATACTTCTTATCGTCGTTCGGTGTAATGTTAAAGAAATTATGTCCGCCTGTCTGTCTGTCTGTCTGTCTGTCTGTGCATCAGTTTGCTCGTCCGTCCGTCTTTATGTCTGAGGTGACAGGTTAGGTTAGGTTAGGTTAGAATTGCCATGATTTTCGTCTCCCTTTAGAGTACCAAGACCAAGTACCAATTATGTATGTATGTATGTATGTATGTATTGTATGTATGTATGGGGTGGGTATGTATGTATGTATGTATAGGGTATGTACGGGGCATGTTTGTATGTATGTATGCATATATGTAAGTTTCCTACATGACGAACCAGGAAGCAGGGCAGTTGAAGCACCTAATTAGGACGTAGTGAACTATACTTCATAACTCCGATGGATGAAGCACCTCACTTCACCATACAACGACCTGTATATCAACAAGCTTGTATGATACACAGTTGTATACTTATAATGGACCAATCAGGACACATACACAACACCCGCGAGCATACAGAATCAATACACTCAGAATTCAGACACAATTTCCATAACAAATACAAGAGAATACAGAAAATACATAAATAAATGGTCATACGAGAACAAAATCAAAATACAGAGTGAATACAAAATAATATAAAATACAAACAAAAATACAAAAATTATTCTATAAATTACAAGACAAAAATATACGCAATTTACCTATTAAATATTCATAAACATACTAAGATTATACACAATAACTAACACACACACACACACACACACACACACACACATCACTCTATTCCCTTTAGACTCGACCCACCGTCCGTAGCTATGACATCGAGTCACTACTGTAGTGCCGAGGCTCTCCACTGTACCATTGTAACCATGAAGTCACCCCTGTAGCAATGAAGTCACCCACGTAGCCATGAAGTCACCCCTGTAGCCATGAAGTCACCACTGCAACAACAGTGTTTTAGAGTCACTATTGCAATGATAATGACATGGTCACTACTGCAACAATGACGTCATGGTCACTACTCCAACAATGACGTCATGGCCACTACTCCAACAATGACGTCATGGTCCCTACTCCAACAATGACGTCATGGTCACTACTCCAACAACGACGTCATGGTCACTACTCCAACAATGACGTCATGGTCACTACTCCAACAATGACGTCATGGTCACTACCCCAACAATGACGTCATGGTCTCTCCAACAATGACGTCATGGTCACTACTGCAACAACACGAGGAGAGCGTTGAAGGGGCAGAGTCACTCACGCCGTCACCACAGCAACACAAAGTAGGGAGAGGGGGGGGGGGGCACTGGGGTGCAGGCGTAGTGTGTGTGTGTGTGTGTGGTGCTGGGAGGATGGAAGGATGTGGAGTGTGGAGGATGGAGGGATGTGGAGGATGGTAGGATGTGGAGTGTGGAGGATGGTGGTATGTGAAGTGTGGAGGATGGAAGTGTAGAGGATGGAGGGATGTGATGTATGGAGGATGGAAGGATGAGAAGATATGCAGTAACTAAGAGAAAAAAAATGCATGGGGGGAAAGAAGGAATAATCAGAAGAGAGAGAGAGAGAGAGAGAGAGAGAGAGAGAGAGAGAGAGAGAGATAACGAAGTGGGAATTGGAAGACTGGAGTGTTGGTGGTGGTGAGGAGTGTTGGTGGTGGTGAGGAGGAGTGTTGGTGGTGGTGAGGAGGAGTGTTGGTGGTGGTGAGGAGGAGTGTCGGTGGTGGTGAGGAGGAGTGTCGGTGGTGGTGAGGAAGAGTGTTGGTGATGGTGAGGAGGAGTGTTGGCGGTGGTGAGGAGGAGTGTTGGTGGTGGTGAGAGTGTGGAGGGTCACGCTGGGTCACTGGGGGGGGGGGGGGTAGGTCAGAGTGCCAAGTGTTGTGCCATTCGGACTGAGAGGGTCAAGCAAAAGTTGGGACGTCTGGCGTTAGTTTACGAGACACAGGACCAAGCTTATATACTCGGCAGCGACCATAGCAGTAATGGAAACAGTAACATCAGCAGAAGTAGCAGTAATAATAGTAGCAGAAGTAGCAGAAGTAGCAGTAGCAATAATAACAGTAGCAAGCAGGAGTAGCAACGGTAATAGTAACAACAACCGCAGATTTAACAGCAGTAGCCGCAGAATTAACAATAGTAGCCGCAGAATTAACAACAGTAGCCGCAGAATTAACAGTAGCCGCAGAATTAACAGTAGCCGCAGAATTAACAGTAGCCGCAGAATTAACAACAGTAGCAGAATTAACAACAGTAGCCGCAGAATTAACAATAGTAGCCGCAGAATTAACAGTAGCCGCAGAATTAACAACAGTAGCCGCAGAATTAACAACAGTAGCCGCAGATTTAACAACAGTAGAAATATGAAAATCACAAAAGTACACAGTAACAGCAGTAGAAGTAGGAGCAGCAGTAACAGCAGTAGAAGTAGGTGCAGCAGTAACAGCAGCAGTAGCAGCAACAACAACAACAGTAGCAGCACTTGACTGATATCAAACCCACCGGACTGCGAGAGTTGCTGGACAGAAAAAGAAACACAATAAAGCGGACTTCACCACAACACTACCACCATTATCACCACAACACTACCACCATCACCACCACTACACCACCATCACCAAGCCACTATCACCACCACTACACCACCACCACCACCACCACCACTACACCATTACCATACCACTATCACTACCACCACACCACCATCATCACTACCACTACCATCACTATCACCATCCCCACCTCATCACCAAGAGTATCACCACTAACACCACGATCACCATCACCACCAAATAACACCATTACTACCATCACCACCACTACAGCAAGAGAGGAGAGGAGAGAAGAGAAGAGGAGAGAAGAGAAGCAGAAGGCAACATCCCTCATCTAGACAGTGTCCGGCCCACCCACCCACCCACCCACACCCAAACAAATCACCTGTGGTCACCTTAACTTACTACCTACCTACCTTAACTCTCCCCACCTGGGTCATTAACACCTCCTGTTGTCTCCCTAACTCACCTGCACGTTTGCTAAATGGTGTTTACTCATAGAGATAACAAGTTCTTAATAAACTCTTAAAATTTATTGATGTTTTACAGGAGTGAGTTGGCTGGGGGTTAGGTTGGGTTGGGTTGGGTTGGGTTGGGTTGGGTTGGGTTAGGTAAGTCAATTATGATAACATCTATAGTACTTATGAGTTAGACTTATCGCTTATCTTTTACTAGTAAGACAAGGAGGTAAGTTAGAAGATAACTAATTATAAACTGTAATAATGTAATCTTTTATAAGAATATTAAGTCACCAAAAGATAACAACTTATTATAACCAGTCAAACCTGCTATCGTTTATGGCCAGTGCGATACCAACTACATCATTATAAACTTCTACACCTATCGCTACAACAGCTGACTACAACAACATCAGATATAACCCGAGAACCACATTATTAATTTCTACTTCATTAACCTAAGAACATCACTCCTACATCCATTCACAACCACAGGTGTTGACAGGTGTAATTTAGTCTCGTTATTGCATACGAAAGGAAGAGTTCTCGTGATTGATAACTTTAAATCACCAAACATCCCTATGATATAATAATGCCAATAAATCAATAACAAAAGTGATTTATGGATCAATTACCTCATGGGAGTAAGAACACAATACTAATAAAATCACTTCGTTATTTATCCAAGGAAATCTATTGTTTTATATTGGTTTACTTCCGTTTAAAATATATAGCTAATACTGCTCTTCCACTCTTATGGGAAAGGAACAAAAGGGAAGGGAGACATCAAGGAAAAGATAACGAACGAGAGAGAGAGAGAGAGAGAGAGAGAGAGAGAGAGAGAGAAACACACACACACACACACACACACACACACACACACACACACACACACACACACACACACCGCTTCATAACTATTTACACTGTGTACTGAATCACCAAAGGTCATTCGTGTCATAACTCGTAAAATAACTCAGGGATTGATTCGATTAATGTATAAAATAAACCACTCAGAGGTGTTCCTACATTGTATAATCACTCAGAGGTGTTCCTACATTGTATAATCACTCAGAGGTGTTCCTACATTGTATAATCACTCAGAGGTGTTCCTACATTGTATAACCACTCAGAGGTGTTCCTACATTGTATAACCACTCAGAAGTGTTCCTACATTGTATAATCACTCAGAGGTGTTCCTACATTGTATAATCACTCAGAGGTGCTCCTACATTGTATAACCACTCAGAGGTGTTCCTACATTGTATAACCACTCAGAGGTGTTCCTACATTGTATAATCACTCAGAGGTGTTCCTACATTGTATAATCACTCAGAGGTGTTCCTACATTGTATAATCACTCAGAGGTGTTCCTACATTGTATAATCACTCAGAGGTGTTCCTACATTGTATAATCACTCAGAGGTGTTCCTACATTGTATAACCACTCAGAGGTGCTCCTACATTGTATAACCACTCAGAGGTGTTCCTACATTGTATAATCACTCAGAGGTGTTCCTACATTGTATAACCACTCAGAGGTGTTCCTACATTGTATAATCACTCAGAGGTGCTCCTACATTGTATAATCACTCAGAGGTGTTCCTACATTGTATAACCACTCAGAGGTGCTCCTACATTGTATAATCACTCAGAGGTGTTCCTACATTGTATAATCACTCAGAGGTGTTCCTACATTGTATAATCACTCAGAGGTGTTCCTACATCGTATAATCATTCACAGAAATAACAGGTCTGCCAACTTTGAATAATATATAATTGTTATACACTCAGATTGTATAAGTCAATGTCTTATTCACTGATTCAATATTTATAAAAAAAATCCTTTTGTTCGTGTAATTTTTTTTTTTTTTTTTTGTTTATTTCTTACGATTTATTTTATGTTCGTTAGCGAATTAATTTATTCCGTAAAAATATATTTCTCCTTTACTTCATATACACAGAAAACACCATCACCACCACCACCAACCTACAATACTCCTACAATACACCTACAATACACTGCTTCTTTCACTTAATTCTTTACCCACGAATGAACTCCCTACAGCTAAACGAAAAACCTTCACCATACTGTAACTACTTATAGTGTCTTGGCTTTACTGTAGCACCAATTACTTGCGCCACTCCACTACACCATAATCTACAGTGCCACACAGTTTAACTCCAGTATTTAGTGTGGTAAAGTTTAGAAAATTCCCAAAATTCTTTACTGTATAATAAAACCTGGATATTTATATGTGTATAAATACTGAACTTATTTTTTGTTTTAGGGTTAAATGGTAAAAAGTAGTATAAAAATTGTGGTGATAATTTCAAAAACAATAAGAATAAGAATAAGAATAAGAAGACGAAGAAGAAGAAGGAACTTAAAAACTGATATCCAACTATATTTACAAATACAATTTAAACCCAACGCAAAAAAAAATAAAATAAATAAAATACTTATTAAAAACCCCCCATATTTTACCATCAAAATAACCCACATTATTACCTAGCCAAAACAGATACCATAATCCTTTCCACTTCAAACATCTTATATCAGTCACAATAAAATTATCATAGGGTTAACACAAATAAAAATAAAATAAAAATCTATAAATGAAACCCTTTTAAGAAACAATCATTATTATATGTTTTGTATCGCTTCAACACACATGGTGGATTTTAATGCAAGATTCATATGTATTTGGCAATGGAGTGTTTGAAATATTTATCAAGTCTAAATTAATACATTCAAAGATCCCCTCTCCGTGTGTGTGTGTGTGTGTGTGTGTTTGCGTGTGCTCGAGAGTGTATTCACCTCTCCTACTGATATCTAAACTAACCCGTATTTGATTGCGTGGTGATAATAATATATTTTATACGAGTGGAAATATACTAACCCGGCCAGAGGTTATATAGTGTAGCCAGTATGGTATATAATATAACGGTATATACAATAATCAGTGTGGCGTATATATCAGGTTCAGCCAAGCGTATATACTTAATCCAGCCTAATCCAATCTGACAAACGGTATATACCTGCACAAAACAGTAGGGTATATAATTATCCTAGCCAAGTATATATATATACAGGGGATACTACACTGGGGTAAATGAATATGAAGACTCGAATATGTATGGAATGATAAGTAAAGAAAGGAAGGAAGGAAGGAAGGAAGGAAGGAATGTATGAAGAGAGGGAGGGAAGGAAGGAAGGAAGGAAGGAAGGAATGTAGGAAGAGAGGGAGGGAGGGAGGGAGGGAGGGAGGGGAGGGAGGGAGGGAGGGAAGGAAGGAAGGAAGGAAGGAAGGAAGGAATGTAGGAAGAGAGGGAGGGAGGGAGGGAGCGAGGGAGGGAGGGAGGGAGGGAGGGAAGGAAGGAAGGAAGGAAGAGAAGGAGGGAGGGAAGGAAGGAAGGAAGGAAGGAAGGAAGGAAGGAAGGAAGGAGAAAGACATCATATCTCCTCCACATGAAAACAGTACCTCTCTCTTGCACACCTTCCGGGAACCAACACCTTACGAGAAATCTTTGTTTATTTTCTATTAGCCTATTGACTTCCTATTGAGTTACAACTTAACCCTTTAATGTTGATGTTTTAACCCTTTGATGATGATGTTTTAACCCTTTGATGATGATATTTTAACCCTTTGATGTTTTTACTAACACTTTAACAATGTTTTAACCCTTTGATGATAATGTTTTAACCCTTCGATGATGATATTGTTTTAACCATTCGATGATGATATTGTTTTAACCCTTTGATGATGTTTTAACCCTTTTGACGACGCTGCTTTAACTAAGAAATTCACAATCTTTTAACCCTTTGTCTACGATGTTTTAACCCTTCAGTACTCAAAAGGGTTAAAGTAAAAACCAAATAAATAAATAAGGCTTGATTGCATCCACTCATAAGAGGTTAAAAACAGCACAACAATCGTCCATCTGGTTTACAAGGGAATTTCTATGGAGCTCCTTGTGACTTAAAGAGTGGATTCCTCCCTTTTGCTCAGCCAGTCCTTCCTTACCACCTGTTGGCTAATGGCGCCCATCGTTCACCAGGTATTACGGCTGGGTAAATCCTTAGCCGACCTCTCCTCTTATTTCTACTCCTACAGCAACTACTACCAGGATATCTGCCCTCCATCTCTGCCACTTATACCACATTCTCCTTTTACCACATCCTACCACCATCACCACATCCACCCTCCTTCCCTATACCATCTCCTACCAGCCCACACCACATCCTACTATCACCATCACTCTCTCCCTCTACCACCTTCAAAACCACCACCACGACCACATCCTTCCTCCTTCTACCATCACCACCACCACACCCTCCCCTCTCCCCCCTGTCTCCCATACCACCAGGGGAAATAATTCACATTTATAATCCTTATAAAATTTTAACAACAACAAAAATCCAGTTACCAGAAACACTCAGCATAATCCAACGTTACATACGACACTAACTTGATGTCATTACCTTAGTGAGATAGTTAGATACATTTCTCCAATTACAACTCAGGTGGAACAGTTAGCATGGAAACTTTTGAAGACTGGAGAGTTTAGGTCTTGTATTAGTATTTTTTGGGGGGGTCTTTGTCTGCTGTACTCGTCACATTTTTTTCCTCAGAGGCGGGGAATAACATGTGTCTTTTGGGCGAGGGTAAATTGTTGATGTTTTTTTATGTAAGTGAGTAAAGGTCACATTGGTATTATCAAGGTCTTTAAAGGTCTTCCAGTTCTCGTGTGTGTGGGCAGAGGTCAAATGCTGCTCCTGCTGCTGCTGCTTCCTTCCTTCTACAGGTCTTCGTCGTTAGGATTTCATTAAAATGGATCATTAACCTGCTGATTAAAGAACTGACTTGTGTAATGTCTCTGAATAAATTGACTGTCATTTGAATCGAAGTGAAGGTAATCCATGTTTATTTAGATGAGCCACTTGTTGACTCTTAAGCTACAAAATCTAGACTCAATTCTTTTTAAAGGTTTGAATACGAGTCTTACGGTCACAAGCGACGACTAATTGACTATAGAAGTCCACCTCCCTGGGCGTCTAGTCGTGCCTCTAAGGAAGAAATTTATTACGGTAACAAACATTTCCTCCTTCGAAGTCTTTTCCCTTTTCCCCTCATCGCTGCTAATTAGGCTAGAGGCCAAGACAAAAATAAAACATCCATTCGGGCTAAGTTAATGCAACAACCTCGAAGGAAAAATGGTGTTTCCAAAGCGCCATTATCATAAATAAAACTCTGCATGGCTGAGCAACCACGCCAGGGTGTCTTATGGTGTCACGACTCGTACTTCTAGGGATCGAGTTAGTTAACATTTATTAACCTTTAAAATCAGTGAGTTAATATTTATTAACCTTAACCACAGGAGATTTATTTAACATTTATCAACCTTTAAAACCACAGGAGATTGAGTGAGTTAAAATACTCCAATCACACTGCTTATATATTGGTGATTAACAGACAAGGCAATTTAACACTAGTCAGTTTTTTAATAATTAACTACTAATGTTAATATGGATACAAGAGCCAAAACAATGATTAAGTTCGAGTAGTTTTCATCAATTTTTAAAAACACACTTAATCCTAGGTTAGGTTAGGTTAGGTTAAGACAGGTCAGGTCAGGTCAAGTCAGGTTCAAATTCACCCACTTTTAATCCAACCTTGAAAATTAAGTCGTCTAGTTCTAGGAATTCAACACGAATTATCAACCTTCCCTTAGTTTTTGTCGTCGTAAAATATAACCAAATTATACCTTACGAGCTGTCATACTTTACAGGGTATACTTCCGCATTCCACGCCCGGGCTTACTGGTATATACTCAACATTCCACGCCCGGGTATACTGGTATATACTCAACATTCCACGCCCGGGTATACTGGTATATACTCAACATTCCACGCCCGGGTATACTGGTATATACTCAACATTCCACGCCCGGGTATACTGACATATATCACACCACAATCTCTTCTTTTACAACAATTTACATAATTATCAAAGTTCTCCGAGGCTTCAGGACCAACCTGATATATTATAAACTCTTGTATTTACTTATGGCTCAAAGAAGTTGTTAGTGTTTTCTTTTTAATTATAAATCAATACAAAAAATTAAGCAATTATTATGGAGAATAGTTTCAGGGTAAAATATGCAGGACGTACTAACTTAACCTTATCCAAACCGTAACGTAACCTAACCTAAACTAACCTAACCAAACCCAACCTAACCAAACCAAGACCAAACCTAAAACTAACCTAAACTTAACCTAACCTAACCAAAGCCTAACTAAACCTAACCTAACCAAACCAAGACCAAACCTGAAACTAACCTAAACTTAACCTAACCAAAGCCTAACTTAACCTAATCTAACCTAACCAAACCCAACGTACCTCAAAGCCACAAGGAACACCTGGCGGCCTCCGAAGTCCTAATTGCCTAATGGAAGAAACTAATTAACAGTTTGGAAAAATACTCTAATTGAAAATCGCTATCACCTGGTAGCATTATACCTGGAGCAGCTGGTGAGAGAGAGAGAGAGAGAGAGAGAGAGAGAGAGAGAGAGAGAGAGAGAGAGAGAGGAAGGTAAGAAAGCAAAAATTTCCTTCGTGTGGCGAGATATGAAGAGCATTTAGTGCTCTCTCTCTCTCTCTCTCTCTCTCTCTCTCAACACACTTATTAGTAAAAGGTCAAAAGGTCAAAATCACATATTTGGAAAAAACAAAAAGGTCACAGTTTGTTAAGTGTTGACAAGATACTTATTGCCATCATCAGACACGAGTGAACGAGTCATGTTAACACCAATTCTTACATCTGAGTAGTTAAGGAATGTTTCAATTGACGTGATTAGAATGTTTATTATATTTTCCTTAAGTCAAGATTTTTATTTTTCGTGTTGTGTTAATTTTTTTTTAAATATATTGTGTATTTATATTTATTCATTTTTTTTCATTATTCTTCATTCACTCTTTATTGCATCTACGTCCATTCCACCTTTTTTCTCGTTCTTCCATTACCCATTTTCACCCTCCATTAACTTTTCCCCTCCTCCTCCTCCTTCACCTCACCTCCCTCCTTCTCCTCCCTCTACATACTTCTTCCTCCTCCCTCCACCTACTTCTTCTCCTTCTACCCACTCCATCCACCTCCCCTCATGCCATCCATTCCACCATCCTCCACCCACTCTCCCATCCACTCCCCCACCCTCCACCCACTCCCCCACCCTCCACCCACTCCTCCACCCTCCACATTACACCCCTGACAAGAACAACAATACTTTTCAATTTAGTCCTCGCGGGAGGCAGAGGAGGAGGAGGAGGAAGAGGAGGGGAGAGGAAGAGGAGGGGAGAGGGGGGGGCAGGAGGGGGAGAAGGAGGAGGAAGTGGGGTAGGAGAAGAGGGAGGTGGGGAGGAGGAGGACGAAAGATGGAGTTGGGAGGAAAAATAGCCGGAGGGAGAGGGGAGGGTAAGACAGGGAGAAGACAAAGGGAGGGAGGGGGGAAGGGGGGAAGAGGGGAAGGGGATGAAGGGGGAGAGGTGAAAAGAATGGAGAGGAAGAAAGGAGAAAAACCAAGACAAAGGCAAGAGAGTAAGAATAGAGAAAGAGAAAGAAGGAGGAAGAAAGATAGAAGACAAGATAGAGAGGGTGAAGAAGACAAAAAGGAAGAATAA
>CAUDMG010003118.1:2425000-2465000 GCA_958450375.1 Homarus gammarus
GGCAGCAGTAGGTGGGTGGGTGGGTGGGTGGCAGGTTGATGGAGCAGGAAGCATTACAGAGTGGGACCTGATGTGTTATACAAGATGCTGTCCCGTGTTAGTGCGACGCCTCCCATCACCTTCCTCCCTCACCTTCCTCTTCCTCCCTCACCTTCCTCTTCCTCCCCCCACCTTCCTCCTCCCCCTCACCCTCCTCCTCCCCCTCACCCTCCCTCATCAAGACCCTCTACTCACACCTCTCACGCCTTAAAACACCATTATCAAGGAGGCTGGTTTAACCCCTCAAGGTCGAACTCAAACACCTAAACACTTGTGCTTAATTACTCGAGTTCTTCTGACCCCATATATCACCCCCCCCCCTTCCTCCCTCTCTCCCTCCTTATTATCCATCTTCTTACTGCATCTTTATTACCCTCTTCATCATCATTCCTCTCCTTCGCCCAGATTTATCATACCTTGAATATTCATTACTTCATTCTTAATAACGTCATTCGTATTGCCAAGATTTATACATTATATTCTCTCTCTCTCTCTCTCTCTCTCTCTCTCTCTCTCTCTCTCTCTCTCTCACGATATATTTCGAATATCTCTGGCAGTAAATTATTTCCCCAAAGTCACTGTAAAATTGGAGGTAAACTATTTCTGTGGTCTGCCTGCCTGCCTGTCTGTCTGTCTGTCTGTCTGCCTGTCAGTCAGTCTGTCTGTCTGCGTCTTCCTGTTAGTAAACTAATGCTTAAAGATGGAGATTAGCCATAAACTATTTCCGAGAAAGAATATAAAGCTAGCTGTCAGTTTTGCCTTCACACATTGTTGAATACAGAGCAAAGATGGTGGCTTCAGTTCGCTGCCTTCACAAGTGTCGGGACGTATTAGTAACAATAGAATCATATGCAAAAATATCTCTATCCTTGGATGCTTGCCAAGACCCGCAGAGTACAGCCCACACTGCGGTATATACGCTGACCACACACACACACACACACACACACAGATAGCAGTACAGGGTAAGAATCTCCACTGCCACACACACAGCCACACCACCACACACGGCCACACCATCACACACGGCCACACCACCACACACGGCCACACCATCACACACGGCCACACCACACACACACAGAGTACTTCGCTCAATACCTCCGCTACCACAATGGACAGCAGTGGTATAAGAATCTCGACAGCCTTACAGACATGAACCGAGTCAGCAGATTGGAGAGGAGGGAGGTGAGAGCGGAGGGAGAGAGGGAGGTGAGAGCGGAGGGAGGGAGGGAGGGAGGGAGACGGCAAAGAAGAGGATGGGTTCAGCATCATGATAAGAGTCAGTTACAACCATGACAGATATTTATAAAACTAAAATTCTCTCTCTCTCTCTCTCTCTCTCTCTCTCTCTCTCTCTCTCTTTCTCTCTCTCAGACCGATAACACCGGGGCCAACACTAGTCTTTCTTAAACGTATACATGACTTAATAAAAACATTAAATGGTCGTACACACAGTATCAGTTCCTCTAGATAACACTTTTAATGCCAGCCAAGACTTCCTCATATCCTATAGGAAGACCTCACACGCATATCTAAGTAGGGGTGAAACCGACTAACTTACTTTCCTTCAATGTTACTAAATAAAAAATAAATAACATTCAATAAAAAAAAAGTTTATGCATAATTGAATTTAACTTAGTCAACACCATCGTCCCTTCATCGCCCCACATTATACTTCAGCCTGATTTCGTGTTTTACCGTGATAGACCGATAGGTTAGTCTGAGTTAAGAGCATCAATGAAGCTTGGTCGTATTCAGTCAAGTCTTTACCGATAAGCAGTTAGTGGTCATTTGGGGGTACTGTGGGCTGGGTGTGGTGTTGGGGTTCTGTGGGCTGGGTGTGGTGTTGGGGTTCTGTGGGCTGGGTGTGGTGTTGGGGTTCTGTGGGCTGGGTGTGGTGTTGAGGGTACTGTGGGCTGGGTGTGGTGTTGAGGGTACTGTGGGCTGGGTGTGGTGTTGGGGGTACTGTGGGCTGGGTGTGGTGTTGGGGTTCTGTGGGCTGGGTGTGGTGTTGAGGGTACTGTGGGCTGGGTGTGGTGTTGGGGTTCTGTGGGCTGGGTGTGGTGTTGGGGGTACTGTGGGCTGGGTGTGGTATTGAGGGTACTGTGGGCTGGGTGTGGTGTTGGGGCACTGTGGGCTGGGTGTGGTGTTGGGGTTCTGTGGGCTGGGTGTGGTGTTGAGGGTACTGTGGGCTGGGTGTGGTGTTGAGGGTACTGTGGGCTGGGTGTGGTGTTGGGGTACTGTGGGCTGGGTGTGGTGTTGGGGTTCTGTGGGCTGGGTGTGGTGTTGGGGTTCTGTGGGCTGGGTGTGGTGTTGGGGTTCTGTGGGCTGGGTGTGGTGTTGAGGGTACTGTGGGCTGGGTGTGGTGTTGGGGGTTCTGTGGGCTGGGTGTGGTGTTGGAACTCTTCATTTCCTGAATTCCGTGCACACACACACACACACACACAAATAATTTCACCAGAAACTTTCCAGCGTTACACACATTAGAAATACAACACCACTACTGTATCCCTATCTTACAAATACAAGACGAATACAACACCACCAATACGCACCTCCCTACCCTTCCCAATCTGCAGTTCCTTTGTCATATAACTTCAATTATTTCATATCATCCTGTGACAAATTTTATCAGTCGTCAGCAAAGGAAAACGACGCTTCAGTGGATCGTTTTGACAGCGTTACTTGCCTGATCTCTCTCTCTCTCTCTCTCTCTCTCTCTCATTGTTCCTGAAGACGATAGCTTCTAGGAACGATGTGTGGGATTCGGTCAACCAGAGAGAGAGAGAGAGAGAGAGAGAGAGAGAGAGAGAGAGAGAGAGAGTTTCCTTCTGAAGTTATGTTATACTCTTTGGTCACTCATGCTGGTATTTCAATTGGTACACACACACACACACACACACACACATTAGTACAGATAATTAACTACACAATCTCATATCCACAAACCATTTACATGTAACAACCAAAACGATTCCAACTATTCTCGTACTGAACTGACAGGTAGTTAGTTGGGGCTGTTAACCAATTGTTTTTTTTCTTTGTTTTTCGTTCTGTTTCATATTCTTCGACCCCCCCCCCCCCCCTTTTACCTGTTCTGGTTTAATGGACGCTTCGAATCTGTTCTGGTTTAATGGACGTTTCGAATCTGGTCAAACGATACCTGGAGGTCGAACCTTTCATGGTGTTTGTCGATGCTCTTTGACAATTTGTACTGATTAATGTGTGTTTTTTTTTTTATTATTTCCTCTTTGGACAGAAGAATTGGTAAGGGTTTACTGTTTCGATGTGTGTGTGTGTGCGCGCGTATGTGTGTGTGGTGGTATATCTAATGTGCGTATATATGTATGGTTTACAGTAATACCAATACAAACATAAACTTCCTAAGCATCCAAAATAAACCTGTACACATATTAAACCAAACAAAACCATTAAACCCCTGAAGTAAGACGCCCCCCTGAAGTAACACACCACCCCTCCCCCTTTCAAAATATTTACCTTTACGCCAACACTGTACACATGCTCATCCTTCACGCTACAACAATATTCCCCAACTCTGAACTCTGTGTGTCTCAGTGAACATTCCATAGCATATCCAGGAGTAGTTCGCCAGCCAGTTTGCCAGCCAGATAGTTAGATAGCCAACCAGTTAGCCATCCAGCCGGCCAAATAGCCAGCCAGATAGTTAAGATAGCCAACCAGTTAGCCAGCGAGCCGGCCAGATAGCCACCAGCCAGCCAGATAGCTATTCTCTGTATATATTACCAATAACTGTTTCCGCATTCAGAATTTCTACGACAAAATTCAGTTCAATGACTTTCCCGAGGGAGGGATCAAAATTGGCGTGGTTTTGCTGCGAGACAAATTCATTTCTAATGGTTTCCAATAATATTTGTCTAAGTTTGGCGAGAGGCGATAGTTTTGGCGGGAGTAGTTGTTTTGGATAGGGGAAGTGATAGTTTTGGCGGGAAGTTTTAGTTTTGGCGGGAGTCTTTGTTTTGGAGGAGGGAAGTGATAGTTTTGGCGGGAAATCATTTTGGCGGGAAGTGATAGTTTTGCACAGGCCAGAAAAAAAAGACATTCACTTAACATTCAACATTTCACCAATGATCTGTCAGTCACGAGAAGGAAGAGACGGTAGCTTATTGGTCAATCTCTTGTTCTGAGATGATTGGCGATAGCTTATTGGTCAATCTCTTGTTCTGAGTACAAAGTGACGGTAACCACCAAGATACAGCTGTACTGAGTGTGTGGCTACAGTGTCTTAAGAAACGTACAGACAAACAAAGACGAAAAAATATACAAGAATAACATTACATAGACCCTTTTCCAACATGGCGAGGCATAAATACTAACTGTACACTCAAGCGTTTGTTTGAAGAGCAGCTTAGTACTAAATAAGCTTATTCCTGACGTCAATAACCTTCCCAGTACAATACGATTACCCATGACGTCACTCAACCTCCCAGCTCAAAAAAATTTATCCATGACGTCACAACTTCCCAGCTCAAAAAAATTATCCATGACGTCACTCAACCTCCCAGCTCAATACGATTACCCATGACGTCACTCAACCTCCCAGCTCAAAAAAATTATCCCTGATGTCACTCAACCTCCCAGCTCAATACGATTATCCATGACGTCACCCAGAGGTAAGGAGTGTACCGCCACAAACAGATATCTATTGACTGTCGCTAACCTAACCTAACCTAACCTAACCTAACCTAACTCATGGAGATTTAAACCAAGTAGAAACTGGGATGAAATATAGATCTTACGTCGTTAATAACAGTGAGTGTTGTGGAGCCTTACTGTCAAGAGGAAGAGGAGGGGAGATAGAAACAGGAGGATGATGAAGAGGAAGAAGAGGAAGAAGAAGAGGAAGAAGAGGAAGAAGAGGAAGATGAAAGGAAACAATTCAAAAAGTTGCAGAATTGTAGGAATTAATTTTCCAAAAGAGAGAGAGAGAGAGAGAGAGAGAGAGAGAGAGAGAGAGAGAGAGAGAGAGAGAGAGTATGTATAAAGACAAATTCAAGAACTATGAACTTTTACGTTATCTCAATCCTGAAGACTAAGACTTAACGATGAAGAGCCAATTTATTATTATTTTATTATTATTTTTTACTATCATTATTCTTATTATATTTTAACTATCATTTTTTAACTGTCATTCTTATTATTATCATCATCATCATCATCATCATCATTATTATTATTATTACATTTTAATTACAGAATACTATCATCACCCTTAATAATAACACCTGTACATGTCTGTATTATCATTTGTACAGGTAGAAACTACACTAATTACCTTTGATTAGCTTACAAAGGTTTCAGGTAAGAGCATACAAAAATCAGATCATATTACAGTATTATGTAACATCATACTGTAACACACAGAAATTTCAGACTAATATATTTTTTCCTTCATAAATTCTGTACACGAGATATCATATTCAGGTATTTTTCTTTATATATTCCCGTAAGAAAGGACAGACGTCACCATAGTATTTAATTAGAATCAAATCACTACCAGTATTTTTTAAATCAATGTTTCCCTTATAAAAACTCGAAAGCAAAATCCATTATGGTAAAAATTCCCCACAATTTCCCATAAATTCCCCCAAATCCCTCCAAATCCCCACATATTCCCCCAAATTACCCTACAAATCCCCATAAATCCCCCACAGATCCCCCCAAATTTCCCCAAAATCCCCACAGATTCTCCCCCAAAACACCGCAACATTCCCTACATTAAGGTCTGCATTAGTCTCAAGGGGAAATATTCCTTTAATACCAGCCGAAGCTCAGCAAACATACGGCTTATAATGGCAGTGTAAATATTTCTTTTATTTCTCTTATGGCCAGATATCATATTGTGGGGTGGGGGTGGGCTTGCCTGGGGAAGAGTGGGGTGCCATTTTAGTTTTCGGGATAAAATTAAAAAGGGTCAGTAAACATGGCACGAGTAACTCTGGTATACCGTGTGTATACCTTTACGTAACCTAACCTGACCTAACCTGACCTAACCTACAAATGTTTTCGTGTGTGCTGTGTAGTCAATTAATGTTCATAGTTATATTACGTACGAATTCTATATATTTTACTCGTCTGAATATCAAGTACAGTTGCTACAGTGAATACCTTTGCAACATTTGATGCGCTGGAACAGTTTTGAACAATGTCTAAAAAAAATTGTTTCCAGCAATAATGTGTCCTGGGTGTTCACTAGACATTCAGACACTTCACATGGACAGTCCTAGGTAGGTGTGTGTGTGTGTGTGTCCATCAACCTATCAGAACTTCACTTACAGCCACGAAGATCCAACTCCAAACAGATAATATGAAACAAAGCACAAATGTTATCTTCACACATCTCTAGTTATCTATGTTCATTATTTCTTACCTTTGTCTTTTTCTCTACTCTTCCATCTACATCAATCTTACTCTCTCTCTCTCAATAATCTTTTTCTCCCCTTTACAATCTCTCTTCCTCCTCAAGGCTTGAAACATAAAGCCATTACTCATCTTCGGAAAATCCACCTTCGTCACAATCTTCCAAAGGTGAGATGTAAAGATTTTCTAAAAATGTCGCAAGTTTCACAGTACAAAAAAAATGTGAACACCATCACTAACAATTTTTTCTGGGTGGCTTAAGAGACTTTAGATCACTGAGCTGGGTTAAATGAGGAGAATCTGACACGTGTTTGACTGTATGTTACAGCCTTTGTTGTGTTGCTGGGGGGTTTCCTCTTGGGTAATCGATACACAGGTAGACGAAGGGACTTAGGAAATGGAAACCAAATGTAAGATGAATGCCGCATCACCTATAGGATCCAAAATCTAGTTCCTGTTACACACAATCTAAGTAAATATATAAATTCCTTTGTTTACTTTCAAACTTAACGTCACATAAGCCGACACGGTTAAGCATTGACTGTCTTAATCTGGGTCATTAAAAACATCAAGTAAGTCCAAAATATCATTAATGTAACGTCAGATCAAAGCCCTAAGTTGTCCTGCCTATGACCGTACAGTACACGGTCAACACACGGCACGAACCACATGATGTACGGTACAAGACAATGATGATAGCGGACAGTATCGATACAGTAAGAGTCTAAAAGAGATATTCACATCCTATTATAGCAGCCATATTGTGCTTTGTCCGAGCCTCTTCAGGAAACCTTCTCACATCTCTCATTAAGGAGAAAAAAGTAATTATCTTGGGAATCTTTCTGAGAATTTTTGGCCCATTCTCCTGACCCAGCTGGTACCATGGTTAGCTTAGGTTAGGTTAGATGACACCATTCATCATCCCCTTTCTCCCCTGATCTGGTCGTCGCTTGGTGCAACACGACCTAGGTGGTAATTTCACACTGTCGTTGCACCTCCCAATAACTCAGGTGTCCCCGTTTGGTTGCCTGCCACTACCACCACCCACCTGGACCCGGGATTGCTTCATAAGGGAGTGTGAGCGAGACGGTGTCATTCTATCCAGCTGACGAACCTTCACTGCTTCACATGGAGTTTCGTCTCTGATTCACATTCTTCTTCTGTTTGAGGATCTGATTACATTGTGCCTATTTTTCCGTTTGTTTATTGTTCCAATTTAATCACTACTATTACACACTCTTCCCTCTCCTGTCTTCTTTCCCATCCCCCACTCTTTCTCTTTTCCTTCCTTCTCTTTTTCCCTTCCTCTCTTATTTCTTTTCCACACGTCCCTCCTCCTCATCATTCCTGCCTCTTTCCTACCTTTACTTCCACCATTTCTCTTCCCCAGTAACCGTAAATCCTCGTCACCAATGTATGCGTGTATTAAGCATCAGGCACTTGTGTGAATGGACAAGCCAGCGGAGCGTGGTATACATTATTCACGTTATGGTAATTTACGAGTTTACTGCTGGTGCCTCCTTCACTGGATACCTCAATGGGACAAAAGTTTCCCTACATCGATAATTTTCATATATAATCATTTTTATTGAAGTTATAAAGCTGAATCTATGCATCCTGATTTAGCATATAAATAAAGGAAAATGGAAAATACAATAATGTTGTTTTTATCTGTGAAAATAAATGGTTTCCCCTTGAAAAAATATATTATTGTAGATTAAAATAAATGAAAATGTTATTATTAGATTAGGTTAGGTTATAGTATTGTAAAAAAAAGGTGTAAACTATGAATGTGATTTTTTTTGCTTACATTCGTTACTGATTCGTTAGTCAATTTAAAACATCATTTTCTTTGTACACTTACCATAGAAAATTATGACGTAAATTTCATAATACAATATAGACCTAACCTAACCTAACCTAACCTAACCTAACCTAATCTCATCTAACACACACACACACACACACAGTTGTCTCCCATCTCGCCGCGCTTTCTCACGTCAAAATTACTTAACTTATAAGTCCTGGGAGTGACCAGACTTTTTTAGGGAGGGAAGCTGGCCAAGACTGATAGACTGTTGAAGGAGTTGGAGTAGTCGAGAGTGAACCAAAACCTTGGCCTAACTTACGGTGTTTTTTTTTTTGGTCAGAATTTTTTGACCTAACGTTATTTTGGTTTGTTGCTTTAGGATTCTTTACCTAAAGGGATTCTCACTAACCTAACCTAACCTCAAAATATATATACCATCCTTTCCTTCTTTAAAATCAAGTAATAAAAAATAGTTAAATTTCCACATAAATAAAACAAATCAAATCAAAAATTCTTCATAACTCGGAATATCTTTTTATTTCCATACTTTAAAACAAACATAAAATACGACTAACTTTTATATCTCTACGAAAACGACTAACAACCTGTAACAAAAACACTCAAGATCACAAACGAGCAAATAAAACTCTTTAAACTTGGAAAATTCTTCACCTCTTTTAAATTTTGCCGAGTTATCCTGAATTGTCCCGAGTTATCCTGAATTGTCCCGAGTTATCCTAAATTGTCCCGAGTTATCATAAATTGTCCCGAGTAATCCTAAATTGTCCCGAGTTATCATGAATTGTCCCGAGTTATCCTAAATTGTCCCAAGTTATCCTGAATTGTCCCGAGTTATACCGAGTTGTCTTGCCGAATTCTGGTAAATATGTGATGTGGGCTGTTTCCTGGACCTCTAATTGCTTCTTCACCGTTTTCCTTTCCGCTTCCTGAACATCTAAACCGAATCTTTTACCTCCCGCTCTGGCTCTATACCGGTTAATGTGGCTCTATAGTGTGTTAACCGGTTGTGGCTCTATTCTGTGTTAACCGGATATTGTGGCTCTATAATGTGTTAACCGGTTATTGTGGCTATATACTGGGTTAACCGGCTATTGTGGCTCTATACTATGTTAACAGGTTGTGGCTCTATACCGGTTAATGTGGCTCTATAGTGTGTTAACCGGTTAGTGTGGCTATATACTGGGTTAACCGGCTATTGTGGCTCTATAGTGTGTTAACCGGTTATTGTGGCTCTATACCCAGTTAACAACTCATTCACGCAGACCAAAATATCTTCACTGTTAACCCCCCTGTTAGTACCATAATACCTAACCTAACCTAACCAATAATAACGTATTTAATGACATTAGAATGACAATAATAACGTTGACAAGATATAATTTTCTATGCTATTTTTTATACACAAGAAATTATCAGAATTAAGAAAAAAGCATCGAGAGAGAGAGAGAGAGAGAGAAGAATTACTATCAGCTAATTACAGAAGAAGAAATTCCCCTGAGCCTGCAGTCGTTTCCTGGTCGTTATGTCCAAGTGGGCGAACACAAGTCTCAACAACCACGGCCATGTAACAAAGTGTGCCGGCTGGTCTCTCTCACAGGCTGCAGGGAACTGGTTGGCAATTTTGAAGGCACTGTCATCTTTATCAATTTAGCGTTATTTATTGCGTAACTTTAACTTAACCTAACCTAACCTAACACTAACTCGAACCTAACTTAACCTAACCTAACTAACATAACCTAACCTAATCTGACCTGACCTGATTTGACCTAACCTAACTTTAACCTAACATCATAAAGAGTGCCAGCTGTGACTCAAGTGCCAAGTATGACTCAAGTGCAAAGTGTGACTCAAGTGCCAAGTGTAACTCAAATGTCAAGTGTGACTCAAATGTCAAGTGTAACTCAAGTGCCAAGTGTGACTCAAGTGCCAAGTGTAACTCAAGTGTCAACAGTGACTCAAGTGTCAAGCGTAACTCAAGTGCAAAGTGTGACTCAAGTGTCAAGCGTAACTCAAGTGCTAGCTATGACTCAAGTGTCGTCCTTGAATTAGATCACCTCCGACCCAGCCAAAGGTGAAAATAATAAGTTCTTTAAATCTTTCTGTTTGTGTGGGGGATTCAGGCGTGGGTGGAGGATGTGGGTGGGAAGTGGGTGGAGGGAAAATCAATACTAAAAAGTCCTCGTACCATATGGGTGGAGGAGGTGGTGGGGAATGGGTGGAGGTCGAAGAGCGGTGCGTGGGTGAGGGTGGGAAGGAAATGGGTGGAGGTGGAAGAGTGGTGGTGGGAAGGAAATGGGTGGAGGTGGAAGAATAGTGCGTGGGTGAGGTTGGGAAGGGAATGGGTGGAGGTGGAAGAGTGGTGCGTGAGAAGGAAATGGGTGGAGGTGGAAGAGTGGTGGTGGGAAGGGAATGGGTGGAGGTGGAAGAGTGGTGGTGGGAAGGAAATGGGTGGAGGTGGAAGAATAGTGCGTGGGTGAGGTTGGGAAGGGAATGGGTGGAGGTGGAAGAGTGGTGGTGGGAAGGAAATGGGTGGAGGTGGAAGAGTGGTGGTGGATGAGGATAGGAGGGAAATGGATGATGGTAGGTGGAGAAAGAAAGAATTTTTTTTCCTATTTTAAAATTTTTCTATATTATTCTTGTATTTATCTTCTAATTTTCCTCTGTGTCTGTTTACCTAGAGGTCTCTCTCTCTCTCTCTCTCTCTCTCTCTCTCTCTCTCTCTCTCACCTGACACAGTACAGTACAACCCGACTCAGCCACCGAGAGTTATAAGTTATGTGCTAAAAAACAACCCACTACAACCCACACAACCCACTACAACACCCTCGTCGCCCCCTCCCCCCCCCCCGGGCGGTGTATTAAGTTGCCACAAGCGCTCACCCAACACCCACCCACGCTCGTGATAATCCACAGGTGTGTATTTACAATGGCGCTTATACACACACACACACACACATACACACACACACACACACACAGTATTGGAGATTACAGTACAGGTATATACAAGTCGACACACTCACTGGCCAATACAATGGTCCATTAGGTAAGGATGACCCAGAAAATCACCACAATTACTTTCTTTATCAATTACTAGAAGATAAAAAGGAAAGTTTAAGAAAGTTCATAAAAAGCCAGAGGGAAAGTCTATAAAAAGCCAGAGGGAAAGTCTATAAAAAGCCAGAGGGAAAGTCTATAGAAAGCCAGAGGGAAAGTCTATAGAAAGCCAAAGGGAAAGTCTATAGAAGCCAGTGGAAAATTTTATGGAAAGCCAGAGGGAAAGTTTATAGAAAGCCAGTGGGAAAATTTAACCCTCACAAGTAAAAATATCCTGACATTCTTCTTCTAATTATCCTTAAAAACAAAAAAAATTGGTATAAAAAAAAATAAATAAAAAAATAAATAAAATAAGTCACATCTTATGGTAAAGTATTTTTTCAATGTAGTAAATAATTAAGATAATCCTTACAAACATAGCTTATATATATGTCTCTTTTATTGACAGACACATGAACCGAGTGGTTTAATTACGGATCTAACGTTGAAGGTCGATATATTATGGTGTTGGTGGCGCAATGGCTCGTTGGTCGTTATGGGAGAGGAATTCATTGGTTCGATATCCAGGGGTGAGATTGTGGCTTTAAACTGATAGAGTAAAGTTTTGCTACGTAGATATTTTTTATATGTATCTTATCTCTCTCTCTCTCTCTCTCTCTCTCTCTCTCTCTCTCTCTCCCTCTCTCTTACACACACTCACTGAATACACACACAACACCCCCCCCCCCCCCCACATACATACACAATCCCTTCCAAGACATTATCGCAGAGGTCATCACTCGTCACTACAACTTAAAACTCAATTTGGAGAAAAAAGGTCAAAGGTGAGAGGTCAAAGGTCAGAAGTCAAGGGGAGGAATATAAACTTTAAAATTCACTGATGAGCAAGCCGCCCTGTGGTCCTGGCCAGCTTAGACTAGGAATGGTTTACTTAACTCTCCTGATGACAACCCAAAATGCTGACGGAAATATATTTTTTACCACATGAAATCGTTTTGCATTTTTTGGGGGGCAGTATTATTATAGAAGTTGTACCATAAAGGGAACAAACAATATTATTTTTTTTCGTGAGGTAAACATTATCTGGTTTTTGTATTCGTGAGGTAAACATTATTTAGATTTTGTATTCGTGACGTAAAAAATATCTGATTTTGTATTCGTGGCATCACTGTAAACAAAAGATGAATGAGGACGGTTATCACCTCCCCCCCCCACCTCACCCTTCTACTCCCCTCACCCCTCCACCCTAAGTTGGGGATTACTAATGGTCAAAAACTTCCCCCCATCACCGCCCCCCCCCCTCCCCATCCCTACAGTCACACCATTCGCACAAACTCTCGGGGAAATTCCTCGGAAGTCTGTTGGACGAGATGACTTTGGAAACTTATGATTACAACACAGAGTAACTTTTGAGCATTGACAGCACTTGCATATTGACAGACAGACAGACATACAGAGAGACAGACAGAGAGAAACAGACAGACAGACAGACAGACACACGAAAAAGAGACAAGCAGACAGACAGACACACACACACACACACACAAAAAGAGACAGACAGACACACACACACACACAAAGAGACACACAGACAGACAAACACATAGATAGACAGACAGACAGACAGACAGACAGACACATGAAAGAAAATTAAGCATTACAAAAGTGTTTCAATACTCTAATACAGGTTTAAAATTTATTGATAACTTTACTTAAAAATATAAATACAGAAATAAAAAGGGAGACGATTTTAAAGAGATATCTCAAAACTCCTGGATGACAGAGATAAAAATCACGGAGAAAAAAAAATTAAGGTGAAAAGTTCTGTATCTCTGTCTCTCTTATCTCTCAAGTCAAGTTAGAGAATTTCTTATCCTGGAGAGATAAGCGAGTGACTGATGTGACCCTAAAGAGATGTTTGAGAGACAGAGAAACGGAGGAAAAACAGAGAGAAACAAATAAACAATGACAAAGATAGAATGATAACTCAAACAAAAACAACAACTAATTATCGAAAAACACACACACACACACACACACACACACACACACACACACGCCCAGGATAGCCAAGTAACCCAGACATAAACAAGATCTAAGCGAGAGAGACACCCAAGTTACCCCGGTCTGAAAATTAGCTTAAGGTCGGCCCGAGTAGCGAGGCTGACACCCACATACATATAATGGTCCAATAAGTTGATAACGATGGCACTGAGTAAGACATACCCATTCATCTGTCGGGTGTGTCTTCGTTTCAAGGAATAGCTTGCTTGGTGTTCGTGTCGCCAAAGACCAGTAGGTGGAGTTGACGGCGATTGAAATTTATGTGTGTGTGTGTGTGTGTAAGTTTTATCGTTGTTATTGTTATTCCCTCTTTCATCTTGATTTACAATACTGATTTGTTCATTTGTTTTTTTTTTCTCACTCAAGAACAGATTTTTTTGTTCTTCTTGTAAAATTCTTGATAACTTTCCCCTTATCTATCATCTGTTAATTTGTTATTCTTCCTTTATCTTTGTCTTTCTATTTTATCCTCCTTCTTTATCTCTCCTTTATATCAGTCAATATTTCATTCTATCATCTCTTCACCCACCCCCACGCACACACACCAAACACCACCCCCACGCACACACCAAACACCACCCCCACACATACACCAAACACCACCCCCACACACACACCAAACACCACCCACACACACACACCAAACACCACCCCCACACACACCAAACACCACCCCCACACACACCAAACACCACCCACACACCAAACACCACCCACACACCAAACACCACCCCCACACACACCAAACACCACCCCCACACACACCAAACACCACCCACACACACACACACCAAATACCACCCCCACACACACCAAACACCACCCCCACACACACCAAACACCACCCCCACACACACCAAACACCACCCCCCATACACACACCAAACACCACCCCCACACACACACACCAAATACCACCCCCCACACACACACCATATACCACCCCCACACACACCAAACACCACCCCCACACACACCAAACACCACCCACACACACACCAAACACCACCCCCACACACACACACCAAACACCACCCCCACACACACACCAAACACCACCCCCACGCACACACCAAACACCACCCCCACACACACACCAAACACCACCCCCACACACACCAAACACCACCCCCACACACACACATCAAACACCACCCCCACACACCACCCCCACACACACCAAACACCACCCCCCCACACACCAAACACCACCCCCCCCACACACCAAACACCACCCCCACACACACACCAAACACCACCCCCACACACACACCAAACACCACCCCCACACACACCAAACACCACCCCCACACACACACCACCCACACACAGTACACATACCTCATCCCCCTAATTTTAATATATTGTTCAACTTGACAAAACTTTGAATATTAATAATAACATTTCCTAAAGTTAAGGTAGGTCAGAGGTCACGGAAGGCCTGAGGTCATGGTAGGTCAGAGGTCATGGTAAGTCAGAGGTCATGGTAAGTCAGAGGTCATGGTAAGTTATAGTTCATGGTAGGTCAGGGGTTAAGGTAGGTCAGAGGTCACAGTAGGTCAGAGATCATAGTGGCTTGAGACCTGATGAGTAAGATAATTGGAATATACGACGAAGAAGACGAGGTTCATCTTCTAACGATAACAAGTTTAGACTCTGAGCTGGAATGTCCGTGTTTAATATTTAACATAAAACCACCTGAGTGTGTTTAATGTGTAGATGTTAGTTAATGTTTGAGTTGTCAATAGAGATGAATATAAAATAATAAACACAAAGTATTTCTCCTTCAAAACTCAAATTAATTAAAGGGTAATTTAGTTATAAGTGAAAAAACAAATCTTTAATGAGTAATGTGGGAATTTTAAAGTAATGCAGGTATGATTAAATGGCATTAAGTTATTGTTACGAGAAGAAACCGTAAATGTTTGGTTAAATTGTTGTATTGAATTTTAAAGCTTAATTTGATGATTACCCGCAGGAAATGTTGTTACACACATACATACACACACACACACACACACACACACTTTAGAACTATCACTAATGTCTCTTGGCGAATTACATGAAGATTTAGACACCCCAGTTTACACACCTGGTGATTAAATATCGTAACGCTAACCTAATCTAACTTAACCTAATTTTACTTAACCTGTGATATCAGAACTTAATTTAACCGTATCCTAACCTAACCTACCCTAACCTAACCTAACCCCCAGATGTACCCTTCAGGCAGGAGCAACCCTACAAAGATGGAGACTCGCTTCCAACTCAAAACCAATACTTGCCATAATTTTTTTTACGACACAGATACAGCGGACCAGTTTTTTATGGCTCGATCCTTAAAAACCTTCACTAAAATATCTATGAACTTTAATGACTTTAAGAATAAGAAATGATAACTATATAACTTAAAACTGCAAAACTTTTATTTCAGCTTCTGCAGATTACTGGCGATAAGACCTTCCAGATGCTGAAGATTGCGAAGGTGTTTATAGAGCTGAGTAGTTCTTAATTTATATATATTTTTTAGTTTTAAGTTGACCCCCGACCAGATTTATATACCTGTACATACACAAATATTTTACAGTCACTCAATAAACTATCCGTACTCGGGGTGATCTATCTCTCTCTCACGTGGCTCAAGAACTATGTCTCTCTCTAAAATTCCAACGAGTCTCACAGCGGCGCGGGTGTCGAGTTATGTAATGAGAATTGGACTTTTGCCGTTCGGGTTCGTCGCGGAATTTAAAATCGATGTGAACCAAATAAAGAAATGTAGCTCCCGCTTCCCTCATCGAAGAGTACTCGGGGAAAGATGTGTGTCGCGGCTGGCTGGGTCCACACAAATGATACCAGTGGGAATTAGTGCCAAAGAGCTGTGTTAAGTCATGACACTGTGAGACGCGTTATAAATTATTGTCATAGAGCCACATTAAGTCCTGGCACTGTGAGACCTGTTAGGAATTACTGCCACAGGACCACATTAAGACCTGACAAGATCTCGTGGGAATTAATGCCATAGAGCCACATTAAGTCCTGGCACTGTGAGAACTGTTAGGAATTAGTGCCACAGAACCACGGTAAATCCAAGCACTGACCTGGAAACCCCTGAGCGTAGGCTGAGACCAATAACTAATAAGGCTATCGGGAATATGATGCACACCAGACAATGAGAACAATGGATAAAGGTAAAAAAATAAATTCTAGTCTCTGAAGTTACAAGTAAATCGGAAATATGACCAACATGTTGTATTAACTTAGGTTATTACAACACCCTCGTTATTACAACATTTAAGTAACACCTTCGTTATTAAAGCACCAGGGTTATAACAACACCCGAGTTATTACAACACCCGAGTTATTACAACACCCGAATTATAACAACACCCGAGTTATTACAACACCCGAATTATAACACCACCCGAGTTATTACAACACCGGAATTATAACAACACCCGAGTTATTACAACACCCGAATTATAACAACACCCGAGTTATTACAACACCCGAATTATAACAACACCCGAGTTATTACAACACCCGGCCAACGGGACTAATTTCCCTCCAAGTTTTTAATGTCGTCCATAACAATTTACGCTTGAGCTGAACTGCCATCAATATCAGCTTAAATTTTAATAAAGCTCTGGGTTTTACGAGGTGTGTGTGTGTGTGTGTGTGTGTGTGTGTAAGCTTGTGGGAATAGACGCGTTCATTTATGTACAGTATGAGCGGGTGACGTGGGTATGTAAACCTGTGTATATATATGTATGTATGTGTGTCTGTGTGTGTGTGCCCGTTCATGTGTGTATGTTTTTGTGTCTGTTTGCATGTGTACCTGTGTGGAAATGAGAGGCTCAAGACTCCCAAACTCTGGAATGGTGCCAAAGACCTCAAATATTGACTGAGAAAACACGACCCAAGACAACCATCTCCGGCACACGCGAGGGACCCCACTTATAAAGACCACCACTCCAATGAGGTCTTAGAAGCCTATTGCATTACCTATGATTAACGGCCACTTGGATATAAAGGCCACATGGATGTTCATATTTAGTTAAGTTAATGATGAGGGTAATATAATGTGTGGTTATTATATGTGGCTATGTGGGTTTATATGTGTTTTGTCAAATGAGTTTAATGAATCAATATGTGTACTTTTTTCATTCATATCCGCACACTACATCACACGCACCATACCCCCACACACACACACAAAACCGCGCACACAAAACCACACACACACACACACACAAAAGAGGAGACACATAACTCGTGGTTTACACACAATAAAAACAACAAACATCTCCAACATGTACAGCCTCCAAAATTTTCCAAAGATGAAAAGAGACCTCCTCCAACTGTTCCCTTTGATGTCAAGATCAGACAATCAAAGAAGTAAATATTCTCTTCCCAAAGCCACGTTACCCACACACACACACACACACACACACACGCACACGCACACGCACACACACACTCTTTTTATGGTTTCTCAAAAATTTAGTGGCGGAATATATTTTATATTCGTATTGTTCTGGACACGGAAGTTTAGGTATATATATTTATATTGTCAGTGAATATTAGATCTTCTACAGATGCTAATAATCAAGTATTTACACAAACACAGGCAAGACATATAAACGTACACTCACACGCTAAAGCACACACGCACGTACTGATGGACATAAACATGCAAACGCAGGCATAGTCTCAATCTCTATGTATTTATAAGTTGCGTGTCTCCCTCTCTCTCCACGTTAATTAACTCTGGGCCCTACATGTGACTAATTAGCCCAGGTGACAGGTAAAATGAACCCCAGGTGAAAAGGTGGGCCCCCTACCTAGCCTGACCTAACTATTAAGATTGGGGTCCGGTACTAATGGGTCCTTAACTCTGATGGCTAGGTTAGGTTGGGTTAAGTAGTAGGTTAGGTTAAGTTAAACTGAGGTTAGGTTGGGTTAAGTAGTAGGTTAGGTTAGGTTAAACTGAGGTTAGGTTAGGTTAAGGTAGATTAGTTAGTTCGGTTTGGTACCATTACTACCACCACCACTACTAACCACCAGGCATTACTACCGGCAATCACTACCGGCCACTACCACCACCACCACCCCTACCAACCACCACCATCGTCCTTGCGTAATGGAAGTAAAAATTCAAAATCGTGGTGTTATTTAAGAGTTGAGAATATTGGAATGTGATAGTATCTCATCTACGGTAATGAGAATCCGATGTAATGCTGATAGAAAGCTTTTTTTTAATAATGATGGTGTTTGTGTCTCGTTTTAATCGACCGTGTTGATGAGTAATGGGTGCCTGTGTATATGAGTCTTGGACAGAGGTGAGTCAAACTTGGAAGAGACTTAAGCTTCGTATATGAGTCTTGGACAGAGGTGAGTCAAACTTGGAAGAGACTTAAGCTTCGTATATGAGTCTTGGACAGAGGTGAGTCAAACTTGGAATAGACTTAAGCTTCGTATATGAGTCTTGGACAGAGGTGAGTCAAACTTGGAAGAGACTTAAGCTTCGTATATGAGTCTTGGACAGAGGTGAGTCAAACTTGGAATAGACTTAACAAAAGCATAGTAGATCAAATATCCCACGTAACTAAAACTTATAAGTATATTGATTTTTTTTTATACCTTTACCTGTATTATACCTGTAATTTACTCCCCTATGCCTGAAACTAATACTAGCTACTAGCATCTTCCTCACTCTTCTACACAACATAAACACGACTCTGAGGTCCACAATCGTCTACTTCAAATCCTTCTAACTATGACAGGTTGACCAAGATTCATCACCATGCAGTAGAGGAAGATGTTACTGAATAGACTAAATGGGAAAAATCAACTTAAGCAATTCATGAAATTTTAAGGATTGAGAGAAAAATTATATGATAAAATAAAAACAAAATACAAATAAATAAATAAAATAAATTAAAATAAATTCCTCGACGTTTGTTAATACTTCGGTAATTCGGTTCATGGAAAATATAAATAAAAATTTCTTCAGTATATTTCAGGATATACAACTGACACATGACTGACGCACTTCAACTGTCAGCCCCTGGGAGTCACAAGGGACTTTCTTAACACTCGGTAAACTCGGTCATTAAAACGAGTGAGAAGAGTCGCAGGTGTATGTATGTATGTATGCGGATCGTGTTCTGGGGTAATGGTTAGCCAGTGCAGTTGGCGAGTTGTCCGGTCTTCTTAGACTATTCCTTGACACAACACTAGGCCATACAGCTCGTTAACTCAGGGTGTGGTTGTTGTGTTGGCGACAGCTTCTACACTTTAAACAAATTCACACCTAGGTGGCCCTTGGACCGGCCATCCTCGTTACACGAAGGGCAACCATTTCACACAATAGTAGATTAGGTTAGATTAAATTAGGTCAGGTGAGGTCAGGTATCGCTATAGTAGGTTAGGTCAGGTCAGGTTACACAGGTTAGATTAATATTATTATTATTATTATTATGTATGTGTGTACAGTATACGCTTCCTTAGTCTTCTGTTTTGTGTATTACTGCATGTAATAAATAATTTGTGTTACCATTATTCCTTCACCATGTACTGCCCTTAATGATGGATCTAATGGGCCCCTGACCTAATAGACCTTCCCTGTCCTCGCTTCCATCCTCCCACGACAGAATGACAACAGCGCTGACGGGACCCACAACAGGGTGATGGGTGGCCGACCTTGCTCTCTCATTATCTGCTCCTGAGTCATTAAGTGAGTGGAATTTCAAAAGATCCAGTTAGTTCAGGTCAGGTTAGGTTAGGTTAGGTTAGGTTAGGTCAGATCAGGTTAGGTCAGTTCAGGTTAGGTTAGGTTAGTTCAGGTTAGGTTAGGTTAGGTCAGGTCAGTTCAGGTCACGTTATTTCAGCTGAGGTCACTTCAGGTCAAGATTCTAGAGTCGTCCATTAAAAGCGTTTTTGTTTTTTATCTTAAAGATGAAATAGTGATGAAATCTAAACAGTTCTGGAGATTAAACACAAAAATTTAGGGGAAAATGATTACAGTTCGTATTTCAGAAAGTTACACACACACACCACCTTTGAACAGCTTATTAACGCGAGTGATTCAATCAATATAGCCGGCGGCAGGTTATATATCACGCTGGAGTAGTCTGTTTACACAAGAAACTGATCAAACATGAAGATGCCTTAAACCGTGTAACAGAGATATGATCTTTGCCTCGTTAATAATAAAGAAAATTGTCGTTTGTCTCTCGTTTTTCCCAAGTTTTGTCTTTGTCGTTTTTCCCCAAGTGTCGTCTTTGTCGTTTTCCCCAAGTGTCGTCTTTGTCGTTTTCCCCAAGTGTCGTGTATGTCGTTTTCCCCAAGTGTCGTCTTTGTCGTTTCCCCCAAGTGTCGTCTTTGTCGTTTTCCCCAAGTGTCGTCTTTGTCGTTTTCCCCAAGTGTCGTCTTTGTCGTTTTCCCCAAGTGTCGTCTTTGTCGTTTTCCCCAAGTTTTGTCTTTGTGGAAAATTTAAGGACAGTTCCGTGATTTGGGTGGAAAATTTAAGGACAGTTCCGTGATTTGGGTGGAAAATTTAAGGACAGTTCCGTGATTGTGATGGAAAATTTAAGGACAGTTCCGTGATTCTGGTGTGTGTGTGTGTGTGTATGTATGTGTGCGCGCGCTTCATCGAAGAGAAGAAGAAAACATTCACTATTTTTGCAGGAGTTTCAGAACGACGCCATTAATAAGGATTCTCAGATCACTATAAGGACTCATCTTAGCATTCCAGGATTTTCCAGGATTTCAGGAACTCATAAGAATTCGGTTAAGCGATTTTTTTTTTGATTTTTTTATCACTATATATAAGTGTGGTGGCTGAGTGGGGAAAAAAACTCTCGTTCCCAATCTCAATAGTTGCTAGTTCGATCCCAAAGTACCCCCGATGCACCCTACTGTAAATGGGTACCTACCTAACAAAATGGTTTGCAAAGGTTGGTGAGAGCAGTGAACATGTTTTCCCCGTTGCGTCAGGATAAATAACTCTCCATAATTTACTAATGACAATAAATACCAACAATTGAACTCAGCTGACATCTTTAATCTGTTCTATTTATATTCATTGTTTTAATAATATGAATCACTAGGTCAATTTACCACGTTCATAGCTCCCTGACTCACGGACAGATGGAACGGACAAAAGCAACGACGGCAACCACGCAGTCCTACGTCCTCTCACCCCCCCCCCCTCCCTCTCTGGTATAGCGGGGGGGGGGGGGGGGGGGGGAGGGAGGGGGAGGAGGAAAGACAATAAAGTTTATAAATGGTTGGCACATTAAGGTTTAGAGTACTCGGAGGAATACAAATCCAATATACATGTGTCGCTGGATGAGAGAGAGAGAGAGAGAGAGAGAGAGAGAGAGAGAGAGAGAAAATTAACTTTTTCTTTCTGTGTATTAAGTCGTATGAATTTCCTTCCTTCTTTCCAATCTCCCACTTTTCCTATCTACCCCTCCACCCCCTTCCCCTCCTCCACCCCCTTCCCCTCCTCCACACCCTTCTAATCCACACCCTTCCACTCCACCCACTTCTCCATTCCTCTACTCCTCCAACCCTGTACTTTTCCACCCTTCCCTCCACTCCATACACCCCTCTACTCCACACACCCCTTCACTCCACACACCCCTCCACTCTACACACCCCTTCACTCCACACACCCCTCTACTCCACCCACCCCTCCACTCCACACACCCCTCCACTCCACACACCCCTTCACTCCACACACCCCTCCACTCCACACACCCCTCTACTCCACACACCCCTCTACTCCAAACACCCCTCTACTCCACACACCCCTCCACACCCCCCCTCCAGTACATATAATAGTCACCTCAAAAGTTTTATAAAGGGAAACTTTGTATAATGAGGAAAAGGGTATAAAAAACGGAGGCAACTTGGTGTTTGTTGAGGGGGAACTATACTAACAATGAGGGCCCGTTGTAGTGAGTGGTGGGTGTGGTAGTGGGTGGGTAGGTGGGAAGGTGTGGGTGATAGGTGGGGGTTCGGTGCCTTAAAAATGTTGACTTATCTTCAGCGACTCGTCTAATTTCCTCTGCTTCACCGTCACGAGAGAGAGAGAGAGAGAGAGAGAGAGAGAGAGAGATATTTACCGAAACAATATTTGACGGGTGAAAATAACCCACCAAGGCGAGGAAAATAAATTGATTTAATCTGGTTTATAAAATGATGCTCTCTCTCTCTCTCTCTCTCTCTCTCTCTCTCTCTCTCTCTCTCTCTCTCTGTGTGTGTAAGAATAACTTAAACTGTATTAAATATATAAGCGAGTCCCATAAGTTAGGTTAGGTTAGGTTAGGTTAGGGAAAGTTAGTCTCAGATAAACGAATAACGTGAGAAAGTACGGAGTCGATGGATGAGGAGGGGAGATAATGACAAGAGAAGGACAGAAGGGGAGAAAATTGGAGGAGAGAAGAGGGGAGTGGATGGGAGCAGAGAGGACTGGAGTGGAGGGGATATGGAGGGGAGTGGAGAGGTGTATAGGGATGTGGAAGTGTAGAAGGGTATGAAGGGGCGTGGAGTAGGAGTGCAGGGGCGTAGAGTGGAAGGGTGTGGAGTGGAAGGGCGTGGAGTGTAGGGGAGTAGAAGGAAGGAAGGAGAGATTTTGGTCTTCCTACCATATGCAACTCTATAATGCGTACGTACATATGACCGCGACACACACACACACACACACACACACACACACACACACACTTAACCCAAAAGGGCATGTGGCTTATCCTAATCGTCCCTGCGTCACGTCTGGTAATCCAACACTGTCACCACACAAGCGTCTTCCCCCTACTGATGGTTGAGGTGACTTAAAGGCAGATGAGGAGCTTCGTGGGACCAGACAGTACGTGATAGGTAAATAGGGGGGTGGGTCCTATTGTGTCCCTAGTTCTAATATGTTCTAATTCTGATTATAAGTCCTACTAATATGACCCCAGTTCTATTGTACTAGGAGGGGTTAATCTTCAGGTGTAATTATACTAGGACGGATAATCTCCAGGTGTAATTATACAAGGAGGGATAATCTTCAGGTAAACCATAAATAAAACAATCGAAATTATCACCTAAGCAAAGCAGGGAAGATATACTCAGGTTAAACACGATCATCGAAACTCCCAATTGTTGTGAACTGTAAAATCCAGAAGGTATTATCCCGCGAGGACAGAAGTGGTCTGCCCTGCGTGACGACTGAGCAAGCACTGTGGCCACAATAGCAAACACTTTTTACGAGACAGAAGCTGCAGAGGCTGTGGGAGGGGTTACCAGTTCTATTGTTGTGGGTGGTAAGGGCGAAAATCACAACCACCTACCATGCTAACGTCTGTCTTATAACGAGCTCAGATTTCTTGCGTCCCCCTTCCGTCTGTCTCCTGCCTGTCTGGGTAAATTAAGAAAGGACCTCCAGCAAATAGTATGAGTGTATGGTATTTTTTTTATTTATCTATACGAATAATACACTAGAGGAGAATACACTATACAAAACACTATTTAGATGATAGTAATCGTAAACCCAGACATCGAAGTCACGAAACTCTGAAGGAGAAATGATAAATACTTGAATTCATAACTAAATTCATTTATCAAGACAGTAAATACCTTTATCTCACCTGAATACTTGGAATTTATAACTTAATCTTCAATCTTTTTTTTCAACTAGTTTCATAATAGTGATTCCTAAAATACGTAATCACATTTTATCTAATCCAGGAATATGAGAGAAATTTATTTTATTTTTTTAATCGATTCACCAAAATTAATCAAATACTAAAATCAAAGTAACTTATACGAAGAACTTTTTGATTTACTTTTTCTATACTTTTTAACCGATAAAGATAACAAGGAAAATAACTCTAAGAAAAAAAAGTTATCTTGTGATTTTTTCTTCACAACATAACCAAACTTCTCGGCCGCATGGAAACTATCGAACAAGACTTACTCAATAAACTTTTAACTACGAGGAGAACCACGCAAGTTGTGTAGGTGAGAATGAAAGTATAACAGAAATACCGACACAGACAGACAGACAGACACAGACAGCTCACACGATCCACTTAAACAGACGTGAGAATCCCCCAACGCCTTACAAGAACGAGTTAAATGGTGTGTGTGTGTGTGTGTGTGTGTGTGTGCGGCCGTGTCTCTCAGGGTTTTAAGTGAGTTAACTAATGTAGCGAGAGAACACCATAAGTCAGGGGGAGGTTTAAAGACACCTCATCATCTGTTATTGTAGCAGCAGGAGGCAGCGGCTATATTTTCGCCATGGACAGAGGAACATTCTTCTTGGTCATAGCTCGTAAAGGCCCCGCACCCCGTCTAACAGTTTCATTGACCACGTTACCGGGAAGACTTAACCAACCGCTGATGGACCATTGAACCACGTTACTGGGAAGAGTTAACCAACCACTGATGGACCATTGAACCACGTTACTGGGAAGAGTTAACCAACAACTGATGAATAAATTAGCTTATCTTACCAAAAAATAAACTAAACTTTGATTTTACTGATTTGCTGAAGGTTTCCGACTTGTCAACAGAGAAACCGTGGCTAAAGCAATCTAACCCGAGAAGCCTACGGTTACCTTCAGGAAATAATGAGTCAGTATCGAGAATGAATGAATATTCCTCAGGTTCGTTCACTGTTTCAGATCTCCAAACAACCTTTCTATCCAAAACAATGACTATAGCGTTCAGTTTAACTATAGAACAGATGAACAAAATATATATATTGTGACTTGCGAGGAGTAGGCCCTATATTGAGAGAGAGAGAGAGACTAAACTGGTGAGCAAACAGATGCTACACTCGGTCACTCAACCATAGAAAACTGAGATCCAAGTGAGTAACAGTTCCCACAACAGGTAGAGTACAGGCTGTAGGAGGAGGATTAAAACACCAATCTGACCAGGTGCAATAAACTCCCTCCTGACACCTGAGGAATAACACACAGGGAAGATGAGCCATACAGGTGAGGTATAAAGGTGAGGCATATAGGCGAGGTATAAAGGTGAGCCATACATGTGAGCCATACAATAGGAGCAGACACACACACTCGTACAGTATATCTCTATATATCGTGACCATTATAAAGACACACAAACAAGGAAGGAAAAAAAGTATGGAACAACTCAATGTTTACCAAGTAGCGATAAAATTCATATCAATGTTTTTGTTTTCTACAGCAATACAAATAGACCTTTTTTTTATTCTTCACCACCAGGAAACAGTGAAGTGAGGTGAGGTGAGGATAAAGATAACAGTATCATATCCAAACACCTTCCTTATTATGTCTCTGTAAAACATCTGACATTCAAGCCATTCTTAAGATGCTGGCAGGAACGAAATCGACAGAAAGTAGTATTTCACGTATCAATATTCAGTTGTTTCTCAAGAATTTCTCTCTCACTGACGCTCTCACTCCCTGCAATGATGTGTGCACGAGGCAACACTATCACGTGATATAAAAAGCTGGTTTATTGGTAGGTGGTCATGAGAGGCGGGAACACGAGGCGAAACCCAACACGAGTGAAGTGGAAAAAACTATTTGAAAACAGATACCGGGTGTGTCAATGACCCTCCCCAACCCAACACACCCCCACAAAATATCAACTCGTCGCTGCACCAAAACTATTTTAATTAACCAAAAACTATTTTTTATTCACCAAAACTATTATTTATTAAGCAAAAACTATTTTTTGTTTACCTAAGGCTAATATGTATTAACTAAAACTATTATTTATTAACCAAAAACTATTATTTATTAACCAAAACCTATAATTTATTGACTAAAACTATTATTTATTAACTAAAACTATTATTTATGAACTAAAACTATTATTTATTAACTAAAACTATTATTTATTAACCAAAAACTATTATTTATTTACCGAGCCATCAGAAACACTGAGAAGAAAATATTACATCAGAATAAGAGCAAAACGTCGCGTTTATACCAGAATAGTGGGAAAAAAGTGTTTCCCGTCATCAGAGTAGTGAAGACACCTCGCTCACTACCACGGTGCCTGCCACATGACACTCGCCTTCGTCAAGAGAGGTGAACACACACACACACACACACACACACACACACTTTTCCACTGTAAAAACTGTTAATATTTCTAAAAAGTGTTCTGGAAATACTGTGTTTGCAAAAAAATAAAAAATAAATTAAAAATGCGACATTCCATTAACCTCGTACATAAATTTTAAACAATAAAAAAAATTTTGTTTACACTTTACAAAACACTTGACCACTTTGGTAAAACACAACAAGAAGTGTTTAAAGCTTACCACAAGTTATGATCATCGTAAAAAGATTGCAGTGTGTGTGTGTGTGTGTGTGGTGACGAAAATGACCCAAGTCTGAAAAAGAAGTGAATGCTGAATCGAGTTTAATAACAAACTTCCACCCACCGAGTGTCACGAGACAGTTGGCATGACAGGAGATGCTCACAGGAGGCAAGAGGTCACGACACCCAAGACGTCTTCCTGCCACGTTAACTCCTGCAGCAGCGAGGTGACGACAGCTGATGAAGTTCTCTGGTGACTTATTTAACATTATATTATGTTTGAGAGATGTGGCTTATTCATGTAAACACAGACACACACACACATACAAACAGACACGTTTACACACACACACACAGATAAATATATAAACTCACACATGCACAGATAAGTAGATAAACACACAGTTATGGCAACAAGTCAACAGTAGTAGTTTAGGATGCGTACCACAATAGAAGCTTCCTCCCAGCGGTGCCATGTTCCTGCAGAAGGGCGTGAGAGGCGCTAATTTACACTCGTCTGTAGTGGCAGAGACACATTCAGAGTTAATCATATACTTTGTTAGCTGCCATAACACTGAAGACCCTGAAGCAATGCCTGTCCAGTTCTGATACAATGCGACTTTTTTTTTTTTTGCGTTTTCAGCTTCGTTAAATTATGAAAATCCCGAAATTAAAAAAAGTGATATTTGGAAGATTAAGCCGAAACATAACATAGAGATTAACGATATACTGAAATGGGGGAGAACTAGGTTGCAAATCAGTGAACGGAACGAGTATGTGACGTGTTTGATGCAAAACAACAGTATACCCAAGGTTGATCTCTCTCTCTCTCTCTCTCTCTCTCTCTGATCATTCACCAAGATTAAACTAATGAGGTCCCAGGCCGGTGATTTATCATAAAGTAAACATGTCTGATCAACAATGAACGGCGAGTGTAAGGCATAAGACCTCAGGCATTATAGATCAAACTCGGGTGATCTGACGAGCTAAATCCACAGTCTTATACCATTATGTGTGTGTGTGTGTGTGTGTGGCTTGATTAATGAATTGGAGACGAACTCAAGTAACAGAAGCCGAGGTTTTGTTTGAACTTGTTCCAATAATGAGGAAAATAAGAGGAATGATGTCAATAACCTCGCTTGTAAGGAGAGACGGGAAACCTCTGTTTATACGATCGGATTCTATTTAAGCATATAGTGTGGTTAGGATTCAGAGAGGTTCTAACGTTGATTTTTTTCTAATTTAAGGGATTCGTGTGTGTGTGTGTGTGTGTGTGTGTGTGTGTGTGTGTGTTAGAAGACGTATACAGTGTGTGTTTATACGCCAAAAAATCACAGTCATGCGAAATAATGTGATCTGATGGCCGGTAGCTTTGAGGGTTGGGTTGGGTTAGGTTAGGTTTGGTTAGGTTAGGCAAGAGGATGAGGTGGTGGGAAGGAGAACTGAACGAGGCGAAAGGTGGCGGAGAGACCAAGGTGTGGCGAGAGGATGAAGGTGGAGAGGAGACGAGCGTGAGGCGAGAGGATAACGTGGTGGGGAGGAGACCAGCGAGAGAAAGAAGGTGCTAGGGAGGAGACATAAACGAGGCGAGAGGATGGAGAAGGTAGTGAGGGGACCAGCGTGACGCGAGAGGAGGCGGGAAGACGGGAATTAATCAGGCGTGACCCCCAAGACGGAGCAGTTGACCTTTCTTCTTTATTGCGACTCAGGCCGGTGACCCGATCCTAGCCACCAGTGACACCCTACTACTGTGTCCACCCCTGCCACCAGTGACACCCTACTACTCTGCCCACCCCTGCCACCAGTGACACCCTAATACTCTGCACACCCCTGCCACCAGTGACACCCTAATACTCTGCACACCCCTGCCACCAGTGACACCCTAATAATCTGCCACACCCCTGCCACCAGTGACACCCTAATACTCCGTCCACCCCTGCCACCAGTGACACCCTAATACTCTGCCCACCCCTGCCACCAGTGACACCCGAATACTCCGCCCACCCCTGCCACCAGTGACACCCTAATACACCGCCCACCCCCTCACCCTGCCAGACTTCGTGCCGCCCTATATCAAGACGTCCTCTGCCACCCTCCCACATTGCCATTTTGCCTCCCTCCCCTGCCTCCCTCTGACTACCTTTGAGCCGCGTAAATCTGGACCTTATGATGATTTATTGTGTCTAGGTCCCTCACAACCCCCCCCCCCCCCCTCACCCCTCACTCTCCCCTCATCACCCCTTACTTGAGAGTCCTTAGCTAATGTCGCCTCACCTATCATTCTTCCACCGACCATTAATTCTCACCTATTTTCACCTCACCTAGTGTTGATTCCCACCTCCCCTCCCCCATGACCATCACCTAACTACCCTCACCTTATGTCACGTCACCTGTTATTTATTTACTATTTAATTAGCCTTTAAAGCACACACGCACGCACACACACACACACATACATACACACACACACGCGCGCACGCACACACGCACACACGCTAGTCGACCCAGATTGACAATTTAACATTTCCGTGTTGTCGTCCGAGGCAGATAAGAGGGCTCTTATTTCCATAATCAAACAGTTCACTCGGCACTTTCCTTAATGTCTCGCGTGCCTAAGACACTTTCCGCACCCGAGACACTTTCCGCACCTGAGACACTTTCCGCACCCGAGACACTTTCCGCACCCGAGACACTTTCCGCACCTGAGACACTTTCCACACCTGAGACACTTTCCACACCCGAGACACTCTCCACACCCGAGACACTTTCCACACCCGAGACACTTTCCACACCCGAGACACTTTCCGCACCCCAGACACTTTCCGGTGAGTCAATGTTCCATCAGCAGGAGTACGTCACCCCCGTCACCTGATCGACCGTGATTGGAGGGTCAGTAAATCCTAGCGAATCACCTTCGTGCGTCACTCATCTGGTGACGCACGAAGGCCAGAGTGACGCTGGTGTTACGCAACGCTGTCAACTTTACATAACTTACAATACAAATAAAATCATATTCACACTCAAGTATTTAAATTGAGTGAAAATAGTTATATTTTATGTTACTTAATATAGTAAATGACGTATAATCCTCTCCCATAAGCGCCGTGTAGAGACCTAATCTTCGTCTATTACCAACATGAAGACAGACTAACAGACTAATATCACGGGTCATCACTTAACCCACCGTCGAGCAAATGTTGGAAATGTACAGCACTGGTATATATATTCACTATCACCTCGGTCATCCATACTGGCTAGTTATTTATATTATTTTATAAATATACTGATCCTATTAGGCACCAGTAGCTAAAACAACTATCTGTGCATACTTTGTGGGAAACAGTATGAGACCATGGACGATAAATTTGGGGTACATGAGGGCTGTCACTTGTCACACGTAAAATTTCGGAACATATCGACCCCCACCTGCACAGATAGTTGTTTTAGCTACTGTACACGAGTTGGTAAAACATGAAGGTAACTATTGTGGGTTACATATGCCTTACGTCTATAGGGAGCAGGGTAGTTATAGCATATTTGAAGACTAATACATCAGTAAGTACACGAGAAAACAATATAGCCGACAATACACCGCGCCTTCACTTTCCCAATTAAGTTACGTACCCATTCACAGCTGGGTCGATTACGGTTGCCTCGGTCACGTAAGCAACAACCCTCAGGACGATAAAGGGGGTACATTATATCTACTTAACACCCGCCCCATCTATTATAAGTAATGGAAACTACGAGTAACAACAGCTGGAAGGAAAGTAATCCATATTTTCCCACTGTATTTTTTCCTTTTTTCCCACCACAACATAACATACAGTCACATACTCTTCCATCGGTAGCAGTTTTGTCCCCTCGGTGCTTGCTACAACTTTTCACCCTAACACTAAAGTTCGAAGGTTTATTTTTTTTTATACACCGTGAGTCAACTTTGTGGTGAAGCTACATAGGTGAAGTTATTTTACTCACTGGGGTTAAATCATCCTACTCTTGAGGGTTACTTATGGAGTCTGCGTGTGAAATAAACCTAGACTGGGGCCTATATAAAGAGACTGGGCCCTATATGCAGAGATCGGGTCTATATGATCAGTCACTACAAGTTTTCTATCTCCCAGACGTAAATATTGATGGTATTATGAAGCTGACCAACACATACCAGCTTATACCAGACTTCATTGACGTCAAGACACACACACACACACATAGAAAGAACGTAACACAATTAAAACTCTCCATTTCCCGACAAAACTGACCATATACTATTTTCCATTAATAAAACCTCAATATTAACTGTAAAAGCAAGTGGATTATGTTAACGAGAAAGATGTTAAAATATATACAGGCAAATAGTCACATAAAACACCAACAAATTCATGATGAAAACAAACGATAAACAAACAAAAAACAAACACACACTTTTCCTCGGTATCCACACCAGAGTATCTTCTTTAAGTTGCTTTTTCGGTCATCATTATCGTCTATCTTCTTATTCTTCTTCTTCTCTTTTTCTTCTTCTGCATTCTTTATTTCTCTTCCTTCGTTGTGTTTCCTCAGCTGCACCGTGACACTAGTTCAGAAGGAGGAGGAGGAGGAAGAGGAAGAAGAGGAGGAAGAGGAAGAAGAGGAGGAGGAGGAGGAAGAGGAAGAAGAGGAGGAAGAGGAAGAAGAGGAGGAAGAGGAGGAAGAGGAAGAAGAGGAGGAAGAGGAAGAGGAGGAAGAGGTGGTAGAAGTCTCACTAATTCTTCACCATTTTCATTCAGTCCATTTCAAATAATTATTCACTTTTCTCTCTCTCTCTCTCTTTCTCTGTTATCTACACCATTATCACTGTATCCTTCACCTCTTTTATCACGTATTATGATGAGTTATTCTTGTATCTTGTTGCTTATTATCGTTATCTTTATGTATCAATGTTATCACTGCCTCTTACCTCGCCTTCACCTCCACAACGAACAAGGTAGTTAGATCCGATGCCAATTGGCTTATTCACTTACGAGTACAGTAGTTAGCCTCAATGACTAGCCTTCCCTGTGTCCCTTGCATTCACCTTTCAACCTAACCTAACCAAACTCAATCTAGCCCCATCTAACCTAATCTAGCCAAACTTAATCTCACCTTACCCTACCCAACCAAAAACAACCAAACCCAACCAAACCCAACCAAAAACAACCAAACTCAACCAAACTCAACCCAAAACAACCAAACCCAACCAAACTCAACCAAACCTAACCTACACACGGTCACTCTATAACATCATCTGTCTACTCACGTCTAATCTATAACTATCCCCACCATCTACTGAAGTCTCTGCACGATTTCCCCGCCATATTACCTTTTTTTTTTCTCCCAGTCTGTAAGTATAATTTCCTTAGATACGATGCTATAGTGTGTGTCTCTCTCTCTCTCTCTCTCTCTCTCTCTCTCTCCTTCACTCCCTGACATGACGCACTACAGTCATACCCTCTCTTTTCCATCCATCCATCCATCCATCCTTCCTTCCTTCCTTCCTTCCCTTTCTCCTTGACTGACACTTTGCATTCATACACTCATACACCCTCCCTCCCGCCACTCATACACACCCCAGACTATACACACTCCTGCTGGCAGACTACACTATTAATCCTCACTAGTTAACAAGAAGTTCAGTGAGACAAGGACAGCCATCCACCACTTACACATGACTGTTCCTATTAACAACTAGTTCACTCACAGAGATTAAACCAGTCACCACTACTACTACTACCATTTATAGACGATGGCAGTCACCACTACTACCACCATTTATAGACGATGGCAGTCACCACTACTACCACCATTTATAGACGATGGCAGTCACCACTACTACCACCATTTATAGAGACGAGGATAGTCACCAGTCACCACTACTACTACCACCACTTATAGAACCAGTCACCATTACTCACAACTATCAACGCCAGTCACCACCATCACCATACCAGTCACCACCATCATCATTTACAGAGACGAGGACAGTCACCACCATCACCTCACCATCACCACCACAGCATCACTTAACCCAGACATAACAAGTGACTCTCATTCCTCACTGCTACCGTTCTACTGTCATACTCTGTAGTGAGTCGGCTGTAGCTCTCGTGTAGTTATTAATAGCTCTGTATTTTTACTTGGTGTTGTGTTATAAATCTACAGGCTATTTCTCACTATTACATGGCACACACACACACAGACACACACAGTCTCTACTTCACCAATGGCATCACTACCACCATTATTCCTACCACCACCATCATCCCTCACCCAACCACAATCACCACCATATTCACCTCCCCTCACCATCACCATCCCTATTATCACTAAACCCAACCACAATCACCACCATATTCACTCACCCCTCACCATCACTACCATATTCACCCCTCACCATCACCATCCTTCACCACCATCTTCACCTCCATCACCACTACCACCTGCACCATTATCACCACTACCACCATCCTCTTTACACTCTCAACAACCACCATCAACATAGCTTCCCCCCTCCCCCCTTGACCTTAAATACTGTACTATATCAACCTCGTCATCCAACCTCGTCATCCAACCTCGTCATCCATCCTCAAACTCTCTAAAGGGATGGACAAAGAGAAGCAGAAGATAAGGAAGGGTCCTTATCTTCTGCTTCTCTTTGTTCATCCCTTTATCACCCCTTGCATCGGCCTGTTCACCATTCTTCACCGTCACTGCCTCAGCTCCTGCAGTACACCATCACGTAAGTCACTATCAACTCACTTTAGTTTGTTCACTGTCAACACTGAGACTCACTAAGCACGGTCATCGAACCTTATCTAACCTCACCTGACCTCACCTAAGCTAACCTGACCTAACTTAACCTGTAATCTTATCATGATACATGTTCTTCGCGTGTGTTTCTCATGACACCTTGTGGTCCTTATGACACTTGATGTTTCTTATGACACCCGCTGCTTCTCATGACACCTGCTGCTTCTTCTCATGACACCCGCTGCTTCTCATGACACCTGCTGCTTCTTCACATGACACCTGCTGCTTCTCATGACACCTGCTGCTTCTTCTCATGACACCCGCTGCATCTCATAACACCTGCTGCTGCTTCTCATGACACCTGCTGCTTCTCATGACACAACTCCAGCCTCCCGTAACTACACAAGTTGCGTCATTTCAACAGTTTTTTAACATTCTCCTCTTCCTCCTGTTCTTCTTCCTCCTCTTTCTTGACTCTACCATTCCTTCATTCCTCAGTTTATCACCATTTTCCTTTGGCTCGTTATTTTCTTTCCCGTTTTGTTTTGTCATCAGTCATTTTTATTTTAATTTAACCGTTTTGCCATTAATTATCTCCAGCGACCTTGGCTGTTCCCGCGTTAATATTCCGTAATCATTCATTTGTTTTATCTCTACCATATCTCCAGCTAACTAGCATTATCCACTTGCCAATTCTATCAGAGTTTTCCTTTCCCCATTACTTTCACTACAGGATCTTCTTAACACTAATAAATTGTGGTATTTTTCGACTCATTTCATTTATTTTGTTTTGTTTATATTTGGTACTTTTCCTTATACTTTCCCTTCATACATTTCCTCATACTTTCCCTTATACTTTCCCCCTCATACTTTCCCATCATACTTTTCCCCCATCACACTTCCCTTGATACTTTTCCTCACGTCACTTTCCTTCATACTTTCCCCTGATACGTTTCCTCATATTACTTTCCCCTCACACTTGTTCCTCACGTCATTACTTTCCCTATCATTCATACTAGTCACTTTCCCTCACACACATATCGTCACTACTTTCTTCTCATACTTTCCCCTTAAATAACTTTCTCTCATATTTAAGTTATATTTTCCCATCACATCATCACATCACTTTCCCCTTACATGTTTATCTCATCACTTTCTTTATCATCATTACATCACTTTCTCCCTCATAACATCACATCACTTTCAGTACTAATATTCCTTCACTTCATTTTCCCTCACATGGTCACATCACTTCACCACACATGGTCACATCACTGTTCTTCACATCACAAAAGCACCTCCCATACACAGTAAAGCACTACATATCTTTCTCCCACTGCACAAAAACACATCCCTACCCCACATCACCTCCCCCCCTTCCTTCCCCCTCCCCTAACACAGTAAAGAGTCAACACAGCAAAAGCCGCGTCAGTAGCAGGAGCAGCACCACGCCCCCCTCGTATACCATAGAGGGAGGGAGGGAGTATGTGTGTAGGAGCGTCACTACACACAGCGGGTCTTACCAGCACGGCAGACCAACCACGACTGAGGCCCTGTTTTTCTCTCCTGCCTCTCTCTCTCTCTCTCTCTCTCTCTCTCTCACTCTCTCTCTCTCTCACTCTGCCGCCGCGGGATGCTGCCAACCACAACGTTCCTCCGAGATCCGCGAAAGCCCCCTTCAAATCCACCCATTTTAAATTCCCTTATATCCCCTCCGCTTCCCTTATTTAAATCACCTCCCCCCCCCCTAAAAAAAAAATCCCCATCGTAGCTTTGAAGATCAGATTTATTATACCTGACAATAAAGACCACAGCACTACCACTTAACATCAGATTTACCTACTCAGATTTATCTACTCAGATTTAGGGCCAATTCTAATTAATTTAATCCATTTGTCACAGAGGAGGATCATCTGTCCAACACTCTCCCAACAGCTGACTCAAGCTCAATATTGCGACTCATAATATTCCGAAAAAAAAAAGTCACAATAACTTAACTCCCCCATACTACCCCTCCCCAAAACCCCACCCAACCCCCACACCCCAACCCAACCCCCACACCCCACCCAACCCCCACACCCCTCCTCACTGACATGTTTATGAATCACCCAGACAAACAGTAATCCACCCTAATCAGCTAGCCATAACAACACTCTTCTATAACCCACAAATTATCCCTTAAAATCCAGCTTTAAATCACCTTAAGAAAAATCCCCACCACGACCCTTAAAAACAAAAAAAAAAAAAAAAAAAATAGAGAGATTTTAACATACACTAAAGCCAGGTTAAAACATCGTCGATTCCTAATTCAAGAACGACTAAAAAAAAAATCCTTCCTAAAGATTCTATCTATTTTTAAAAACACCTGAACGTCCCCATCCTCCTTCCCATAGTACCAGGGAAAAGAAAAAACAGGAATGGGGATTTTTATTACACTCTGGTACAATGGAGACGCTAGGGGGGCCAGAAACTCTCTCTCTCTCTCTCTCTCTCTCTCTCTCTCTCTCTCTCTCTCTCTCTCTCTCTCTCTCTCTCAAAGGTCTTAATAAGAAAATAATTTATACACATTGCCTAAGGAGGAGGAGGAGAAGGCAAAGAAGGAAGAGGAGAAGAAACAAAGAGGAGGAGGAGGCGGTAGGGGGAAGTGGACAAAGACGAAAACAATGAGGAATAGATAGAGGAGGAGGAGGAGAACGAGTAAATAGAGGAAGAGAAGGAAGGGGAGGGAGGAAAATAGAGAAGATAGAAGAAGCAGTAGTAAGAGAAGATAAACGGAGAGGAACAGGAGATATAGAGAAGAAGAAGGAAGAGAACGAGTAGATAGAGGAGGAAGATGAGATAGAGGAGGTAGAAGAAACAGTAAGAAGAGGTAAAGAGAAGAAGGAGGGGGAGAGGTAGCACCGGTTACCTCATCGTAAGGAACATAACAGGTGAACTACGACTAAACTATAATGAGATGCAGAATAAAGTTACCCACAAATTGTACTTTATAACACCACCGAGAATGATGCCTCTTAACTTTGTGATTATATCCACAACAACAACATAACTTATAGGTAGAGTGACTGAACTGTTGTAAAAGATTATTGGAATATATGTAAATTAGTCATGTTATGTAAATTAATATGTAAATAAAATAACAGTTGTAAATAGATAAAATGTAAATGTGACTTCCTGTGTAAATTGAACTTGTGTAAAAAAAAATACACAAACAATAAAAATGAAAAATGTAAATATGGCTTCCTTTGTAAATATAAATCTGTCTTACGTAAAATTGAATATCCGAAAGTGTGAAAATAAATTACAGTATTATCCTGTTAACTCCTTTCACCTCTGATTGGATGTTGCACGAGAGAATGAATGAAGGTGATTGGCCAAAGGAGTTTCTCTATAGGGCGTTGTCACCTTTACATACTAACAATATAATACACGGGGGGGGGGGAGGGGAGGGGTGGCTACAGCCCAACCTAACCTAACCTAACCAATGAGAGGTGTGGTTTATTTAATTATTCTAAGACGTCTGAAGATTTCTGGAGGAATTAATGAACGCAAATTAGATTTTTATGGAGTCATTTGCGTCAAGTCAAGTGTGGAGGTTACTGATACAATATTTTAATAAGGCTAATAATAATAATAATAATAATAATAATAATAATAATAATAATAATAATAATCTGACTAGGAACAAATTTGTTCTATGCGAGTGTGTGTGTGAATGACACACACACACACACACACACACACACACACACACACACAGAGTTAATCTTTACGTAATTATTAAAAAGAGAAACAGACAGACATAGCTTAGATACAGATAGACATAAAACGATTACAATATCCTCATCAGCACCAGGGGAATAAATATTAACACAGTCTCTCTCTCTCTCTCTCTCTCTCTCTCTCTCTCTCTCTCTCTCTCTCTCTCTCTCTCTGGTTAAGACAAACTAAGTTATGCCGTTAACCTGCCACAGCACCAGACCGGCCGTGATACCCCTCTCTACTTCCCTGTTTAAGATGCGTAAGAAAGCTCCGTGGTTGTGTGTGTGTGTGTGTCGTACAACAGTCACAAGGTCGCCAGTGTAAGCCACCACCTACCCTCGGGGGCTGACAACCTGAATACATTTAATTAAGAAACGGAACGACCAATGAGTAAGACTGAATAGTGTTTGTGTGTGTGTGTGTGTGTGGCCGAGTACCTGTGATGTGAATTCAATTAGTCCTTAGCCCCTAGCGTTACCCTGGCCCTGTCCTACTCCTGAGCCCCTAGCGTTACCCTGACCCTGTCCTACCCCTGAGCCCCTAGCCTTACCCTGGCCCTGTCCTACCCCTGAGCCCCTAGCCTTACCCTGAGGCCCTTCGTCAGGTTGTTCTTCCACACCACACTGCTCCAGGCACAAACCTTATGAAAAAAAATAGTGCAAAACTTCTGGTTACTCTTAACACCCATTTATGTAGAACGTGTGTGTGTGTGTGTAATAATAATAATAATAATAATAATAATAATTAACGGTTTATTGAAAGAGCTTGGCAGCCAGAATGCTGAAAATATACAGTTACATATTTGGGGAATGGGTTACGAATTACAAATAATATACAAGTAACATAAGTGACACAAATAAGACATATAATAACTTAGATGGGGAAAAGCTCAAACTACAGTTCAATTCAACATAGTGACAGTGTTACAGTATTACAAGTTATTGATAATTTTTACAATGGTTGGGACTGGGCTGTTCTTATAGCGATCAGTTCGTGCACGTATGGGCTGGATGCGGTTGTGGTGTCGAACAGCAATTCTCGGACAAGGGACCTCGGGTGGTAGTAGGAGCCGGTGTCGGGGATGGTGTAGAAGCTTCTTACCAAATTTGCAGATGAGGTCGTGGTGATGGTCAGTGAGAGTCGAAAGGGTCAGTGTGTTGAGCGCTTCTTGATATGTGGAGTAGGAGGAGGAGAGAATAATCTTGCATGCCCTCTTTTGCACTTTTTCTAGGTGTTTACGTTGTGTGGCATTTAGGGAGGAAGACCAGGTGGGGGAGGCATAGGTGAGCTTGGGAAGTATGAATGTTGTGTAAACACTGAGGAGCTCGTGTGCAGGAACTCCGAGGGACTTGAGTCGGCGGAGGAGGTGGAGACGGAAACTGGAGGATTTGACAACTTCATTGACGTGTGGTTTCCAATTTAGTTTGTTGTCTATGGTGACGCCGAGGAGCTTCGTGGAATCTACGACCTGGAGTGTGTTCGGACCTAGAGTAATGGAAGGAGGTGGGACAATGTCGGAGGAGAGGTTGATGTGCATAACCATGGTCTTGTGTGTGTGTGTGTGCGCGCGCGTTTCCTTCTTCTTGGTTTAAACTTGTAGCTCTTTTATCGTCGTCTGATCACTCACCGACTCACTGACGGAGAACAATTTAATGTTTTATTATCGACAGAAAAATTGATTACTGTGGTGGAGCTGCCATCACATTTTAACCAACTTTCTACTGATAATATCATGTGTCTGAAATGGAAAACTCACATTAATACTGACAGACAAGATCGACTGTGTGATGGAAACAACTGCTAAGATATAATAATTCTGGCCACATTTTTCCAACTACTTTTACCATTGAAGAGGATGATTGTCAACTGAGACCTGAAATGCCCCCTCGCTGGAACACCTCTAAGGTAAAGCAGATATACCAAAGACTCACAAGCAACACCGAAGATCAAAGCTGACAGACTTTACATTACCTGCCAACACAAGACAGTGGAGTGGCCTATCTAAACCTATCTCGCTTTACATGTTTCTCCTGGGTAAAAGAAAGACGAGTTATCATCAAATTTTCACCCCTTTTTAACATTTTTAACTTATTTACTAAAACAGAGTCTGGCTAAATATCTTAACTCACCGCCTTAGAGACACCAACCAAACCTTCCCTCAAGTATACACCAAGTCACCGATATAATCTTTAACCTGAGAGTTGATTTACGCTCGGATTCATTTCACCTGATAATTATACACCTTAAATGTTACCTGGAGGGGGGGAGGGTAGGTTAGGTCAGGTGAAAAAAGTTAAGTCTACAGATTCTGGATGGTCGATTTTACAATCTTTCTCTATTTTGCCAAGGTCGATCACTGGCCAAGGTCGATCACTAGCTAGATTCGACCATTGGCCAAGCTCGATCACTAGCTGGAGTCAATCACTAGCCGAAGTCAACGTATCAAAGGTCACTCACCTGTCTATAAATTGTCATCCATTACACTGGCAATTTACAGGAGGGTCATACACTGGAGAATTTACCTGATTTGTCTTAATAGTTTCCAAGTATCGCTCAGTGTTGGTTCAGTCACGTCAAAATCACCATACTCCCCCCTCCCCCCCTCCCCGTGTCCCATCTCTACCCCTTGAAAAAAAAATAATACTAACTTTTTCTCTCCTAAATTCAACACCTCTGCAAACATAAACTATATGAATAACAAATGATTCACACGCTGCACTGTTTGCCTCCAAATTTATGTGTTAATGGGAAAGTTTGTCG
>CAUDMG010003118.1:2467500-2552500 GCA_958450375.1 Homarus gammarus
TAGGGGGAAAAAATACCACAGAGGAAAACAAATCACTTGAGTCACGTAATTAGAATATATTTTTTTACTAATTTTGTCATGAATGTTTTCCAGTTTGACTCGTTTGTTTCCTTAAATTTTCCTTCATTTTTCCTTGGTTTAGTTTCTACTTAAATTTCTCTTTTCTTTATATTTCCTAATTCTTCTTCACCTTTTTCATTTTTTTCTCAACTTAAATTCCTTTCCATTTAAGCTTTCATATTAATCTTCCTTTCATCTTAGTTTTCCTCCTTAAATCCTAAGTTTTGATGACCTATGACCCTATGTGACCTTACTTGACCTTTCCTAACCCACACGTCTAGCAATTACCTTCACATCTGACCTCTAGTGACCCTATTCATCCTTTCCTAACACGACCTCTCCTCCCAAATACGTTCACCAGTTGACCTTATACGTACATAACCTCTCGTGACCCTGTTCAACCGTACACCATTTCCCTGTCCCTCATGCCACACATTCCTGACTCAATGAAGGGCCGTCGAGCATGACTTTCTGCTAGTTATTATTACTATAACTGCTATTGTTAAGTAGTATTAGTAGTAGTAGTAGTAGTAGTATATGTATTATTATTATTAAGATCGCTAATACCACGACTATTCTTGGTGTCTAAGCTAAGCTCATGACTCCCAGAAGGACGTGGTATAATTTTACGTTCACCCAAACAACAGCTGTCAACAGTAATGAAACCAGGAGAGTAAGAACTAGTGCTGAGCTGTGGTAGTGGCGAGAGCTCAGATGACAGCCAGGGGGTGCAGTGAGGAACCCGAAGAGTGAGAGGCTAGGGATCTTGTGAGGGATTTTGTATTTTGTTTTTACACACACACCAGTAAAAAAATATATTATTATTCATTTACGTCAGACCAATTGTAACAAGTATTTTTTTTCATCTATTTATTAATGCAACTTTTTCTGAGGCGAGCGTCCCAGGCCAAGTGAAGAGAAGAATCATTTATAAGCTGTCAGGCGCCTCATTGTTTCACTACTGGGTTCTTTAGTTGATTCCAAGATGACAAGTTCACTTATCGCGGGGGCGGAGAGGGCGAGGGTGAGGAGGGACAGGGGCGGAGGAGAGGTGGAGAGGGGCGGAGAGGGGGAGAGAGGGGATAAATTTCACATCTTTACAGGGAATGGCATCAGACATTAGGACCGTTATCTCGGACGAAAGGTTGGCTCAAGTTATTGCATTACGAAGGTTTGGAGGAATGGTTGGGGTGGGGTGAGGGGGCGTGTTGGGGAGTGTGTTAGGGGGAGAGGGGTGGGGGTGGTGGAGTGGGGGGAGGGGTGTTGGGGGGAGTGTGTGTTGGAGGCTGGGTTTATCTAGGGAAAAAAAAATCCCCACTTCTTGAGCTGACTCATGTTATGGCGGAATCCGTATCACACAAGACAATATTTCTTTTACCAAATTTTCATGTCTAAACAACTGATTAAATTTCTCCCATCATAAAAAAAGAACAAAAAAAAATATATATATATGGCGAACAGGCGAACATAAATCAGGCGAAGCATTTGTTGGCGTGTCGTAACGGGCGAATGAAAACAAACACCACCAAAGCGATGTGAAGTGGTCTTGCAAGCGCTGGAACTGACTGTGCATGTGTCATAATAAAGACCATATGAATCCTTCCTTCGTTCGAGAGGTCTCAAGTGTGTGTGTGTGTGTGTGTGTGTGTGCAATTTATCGATAAACATCTCAATAAGCGGTTTAGAATGTTTACTGTATGTTCGCCCTTGTGTCTGAGCCAGTATTTGGGAAATCCGGATTCAGCGTCTTGAACTAAGAGGGTAATAACGAGCCTAATATTTTCCCCAGGCAGAGACTCAGGAAAAGACTCAGGAGGGAGACTCAAGGCGAGACTCTTACGGCGGAAAAATGTCAAATACAATTTTTCCAGAAACCTTGTAAGGGTATTTTCACTTTATTTTTCCGATAGGTCAGAAAATGCTTCGAAAACCCAGGAAATAATTTAGAATTCTCAAAAAATTCCTGAATATGTTGCATTTAATTGTATCCGAACAGACTATTATTTTAGGAGGGGAAGAGGTAGTAAGGGAGGGGGGGACAAAGAGAGTGATATAGAGAGAGGGAAGGAAGAAGAAGAGGGATAGAGGAAAGGAAGCAGTGAGGGGAAATCAGGGAGCAAAATGAAAGAGGGGGATGAGGTGAAATGAAGGTAGGGAGAGTAGAGAGATAAGGAAGGGGAGGGAGAGAGAGACAGAGAGAGGGGTGGGACAGAGATGAGATAAACGAAAGTACCAATCCGTCAAAACCAGGTACCCTCCCCGTCATTCCAGTCCACATTATATACGAGGCAGGATTAGTATGCATGGTAGCTAACATTGTGGAGAAATTTTACACCAGAGAGAGTTTAGCTTTTGATGAAATATGGCGTTCCGTGGATTCCATACTGTCTGAAAAACTAGCCAACACCGCTCTAGTAACTGGCAAATCATTAGTTAGTGATTAATTATGTTTAGATTGTGAATTCCAACCCCGAATACATTATATACTTGTGAACTATATTATAAACTTTGTGTTAATTTGAGGAAAAAAATATAATCTGACTTTGTGATGAAAATTATATACGTATTTTAATATTCATGCGGTAGAAATTATATATAAGCGTAAATATACATAATATATAAGAGGTATAACATGAGACATATACAAGGTGCCATATAGTATAAACCTTTAAATCAATGACAGTATTATCATCAAATTCCATCCAGCTCGTAACTATGCAAATTTAAGAGCTAATATCGAAAGGGTTTTAGAAAATCACGGAGTTGAAACGTTTAAATGTCAGTCTCTTTTATTCTTCCAACAATCATCATAAAATCCATATCACGTGAAGATTAGACATCCCTGGCTTAACTTACTTTAAGAATAACCAAACCCAACCCAACCCAACCCAACCCAACCCAGAATATATAAACAGTGGCATCAAGGCGACGTGAGGGGAAACACTGCCTCAACTTGGGGGTAATTTTTAGCACGTTGAGGGAGGGAGTTCTGTTACTCTGAGTGGTGCAAGAGAGAGAAGTGTGTGTATGTTTGTGTGTGTGTGTGTGTGTGTGTGTGTGTGTGTGTGTGTGTGTGTATGTCTGTGTGTGTGTGTGTCGCGTGTAAGAGAAAAATATAATTTATATGCTTCTCAACACACACACACACCTTAGATTGCATGTATAGTAAACAAAAATCATAATAATAAAAAAAAATAGTAAAAGACACCGGTTCAAGTCTAATTAGCATAAATGGAACGATGCAGGTGAAGTCATACCATTAGAAATATTCACAATAAAATTAACTAAAATTGTGTGTTGTTGACCTAGTTTTAAATGAAGTGCGAACTTAATGTATACTATCAGGAGTCGTGTGTCTGTCTGTGTCTTTGTTTTCTCTGTCTTTCTGTGTTTGTCTGTCTGTCTGTCTATCTCTGTCTGTCTGTCTATATCTGTCTTCCACAACGGGATCAAACAGACACACCCTCTCTACCATGAGCAACAACGAACAAGCTATCAAATCTCTACACACGTTCGACTGACTATATGATTTTCTGTCTCTCTCTCTCTCTCTCTCTCTCTCTCTTTTTCCAGGTCCAAACTATGAATGGCAAAGTGACGTTACATCAGGTCCACTCTTGTTGACTTTCCATCACGGGAGCGAGAGACGAGATTGGCAGCGAGGCGTCGACGGATAGAAAATAAGGGCTTGAATGTCTTGTGTTACCATTGATATACAGAGCCAAGAGTGAATCATACAATGTGGCGTTTCTTCTTCTTCCTCCTCCTCGTGGTCAGGACCAAGGAGTTAGATTACTTAACGAAGGAAGGTTGGAAGGAAGGAAGGATATATAGGGAGGGGAGTGAAGGAAGAAAAGAAGGTTGGGATGAGAAAAAGGAAGGAAATAAGGGAGGGAATGAAGGAGGAAGGGAAGAAGAATGGATAAAGGAAGGAAAGAAGGAAGGTAGAAACGAGAAAAAGAAGGCCATAAAAGATATGGGATGAAGCAAAGGGAAAGGAATGAATGAAGGAGGGAAGGGGGAAAAGAAGGGAGGTTGGAATGAGAAGAGGAAGGAAATCAAGGGAAAGGAATGAAAGGAGGAGGAAAGAAGGAAGGAAAGAAGGAAGGTAGAAACTAGAAGATAGGAAGGAAATAAGGAGGAGGGAATGAACGAAGAAGGGAAAAAGGAAAGAAGAATGCATAAAGTGAAGGAAGGAAGGAAGGAAGGAAGGAAAGAAAGAAGAAAGGTAGAAATTAGAAGATAGGAAGGAAACAAAGTGGAAGGACGAAAGGAAGGAAGGAAGGAAGGAAGGAAGGAACACCATCTCTTCCTCACAGCAACATACACAGTAAAACCACAACACACACTCTCCTTTAATCGTCTCAGTTGAACGAGAACAAAAAATTACTCTGACAGGAATAAAGTCATCCATGTCGCTATGTAGGTCACACATGATTTACAAACAAACACAAACAAACAAACAAACAAACAAACAAACACACAAACAAACAAACAAACACACAAACAAACACAAACAAACAAACAACACACAAACTAAATAAATAAATAATTGAACTAAATAACACAATAACTAAATAAATAAATAAATAAATAACTAGATAAATAAAGACAAGTACAAGATTTTTATAAGGTGTCCTTTGGGATTTTGTTAACCCGGTTTTTATCTTTTATTTGAGATTATTGATCAGTTCTTTGTCGGTTAGTTTTAGCTCTATACATACATACATACATACATACATACATCCAAAACTAACTGCAAATTAACATCATGGTACCATAAAGCTCCTGGCATTATCAAGGTCGTTAACACACACACACACACACACACACACACACACACGCCAAACCTCACCCTATCGTGTCTTGAGAAAAAATATGCAAATTTTATTATACACAAGAAACCATTACTAGACACGTTCTGGATGGCTGATTCTTACTCCCCTAATCACACACTGTTTGCGGTCAAAGACAAAAGCCTACAAGTCACACATTGACATTTACCGCAATTTTCAAAGTAAAAATTCATTTACTAATTTAGAAGCACAATTCACGGACCTTTAGTATTCTTCAGTAATGAAATAAAATACATAGCGTGTTAACAGGGGGTCTAGTCCAGGGTAATCAGGGCAAAGAAGATAGCAATCGCATGAGACGGTCTTTCACGAGCTAATTAACAACAGCGGAACCGTTCAGTCCCCCCTGCCACTGCTGCCATCGCGTGAGTACATAATATTATCTTAGGAATGCAATTTTCAATCTACTTTTAGTTTAATTCCTCTCTTTGTGTTTAGAATATTTTTTTACACACACACACAAAACGCACGCAAACACGCACACACACACACTAAAGCACCTCATTATCTCCCGGTTAGTTAACTTGTTAAAACCTTTTGGAGTTGGTCATGTTAGCCCCGTGTGTGTGTGTGTGTGGAGGAGGGGGGACAAAGAATGACAGAATAACTTAAAAGAAGAAAGAACTGATAGACTGAAGGAGAAGAGAGAGGTGAATAACTTTTAAAAGAACAGACAATAAGAGAAGAGGAAACAATAACAAAGATGGATAAGAAGAAGAAGAAGAAGAAGAAGGAGGAGGAGGAGGATAAGCAAAAGAAGAAGAAGAAGAAGAAGAAGAAGAAGAAGGAGGGGAATAAACAAAAGAAAAGATCCAATAGTATAAATCTTCAAGCAGGGTCGTGGTCTTCGTTAGTGCTGGTCGTAGTCGTTAGTGCTGGTCGTAGTCGTTAGTGCTGGTCGTAGTCGTTAGTGCTGGTCGTAGTCGTTAGTGCTGGTCGTAGTCGTTAGTTCTGGTCGTAATCGTTAGTGCTCGTCGTAGTCGTTAGTGCTGGTCGTAGTCGTTAGTGCTGGTCGTAGTCGTTGTAACGTAATCAAAACCTCACCTAAATTCTGTTTAAATAATTCATCCCAGAGAGAGAGAGAGAGAGAGAGAGAGAGAGAGAGAGAGAGAGAGAGAGAAATGTGGAACCCAGGCCACACAGTCTACCAAGCTAGTCGATCTTCCAGTCTATCTTTCCCGAGAAGGCTGAGGCTGTGAGGCTGGCTGGCTGGCTGGCTGTCTGTCTGTCTGTCTGTGTGTGTGTCTGTCTGTCTGTCCACCTATCTTATCTCCTACATTATTGCATTCTTTCTCGGTGAACTTAACACTGAATTTGCTATATTTTTTTTCTGTCCTCAGGAGAACAACGCTGTCATGTCACCTCAAACAAGACAAGTCCTCGAGATGTAAACTTTATCTTCAGTGGACGTTTAAAGACATACTGGACGTATAAACACACACACACACACACACACACACAACGTAATACAACAATACAACGCAAGGCAACACAACACAACACAACACCACGCCACACCACGCCACACACACACACACACACAAACGGCGTGTATGAATAAGCATGTTGAGTGAGACACGGATCAGTGACCGACTTAGAAACGTCTGCAAGAGATATATATATATACACGGGGGGGGGGGGGGCAGGAAGGAGAGGAGGAGGGAGGGGAAGTAAATGAAACTGAAGGGAAAGGAAAGGGAGGAGAGGAAGAGAAGGGAAGAGAAAGGTAGGGAAGAAGGAGGAGGAGGAGGAGAAGGAAAAGAAATGAAAGAGAGGAGAATGATGTAAGGCACGACAAAGAGAAGAGGGAGAGAAGGGAGGAGATGAGAAAGTAGGAGGAGAAGAATGAAGCAATAAGAGGAGGAAGGGAGGGAGAAGAAGAATGAGAAAGAAGAGAAAAATGATGTAGAGGAAGAGAAGGAGGAATAGGAGGAGGAGGAGGAGGATATATTAGCAACGTGAACACAGGAGAAAATAAATGAGAAAATGTTTGTTCATCTCGCCCCTTGAAAGCTTCCGTCAGCGAATGCAATCTGAGATGAGGTATTTCTGTTGGCCAAATGCTTCTCATCCCCGACCCAATGTAACTAATAGGCCACAGCATTATGGCCTTGGCTCCTTATGGAAAGCCATTGAGAGAAACACGTGAATCAATGTTTGTGTGTGTGTGTGTGTGTGTGTGTGTGCGTGTGCTTGCTTGTGTGTGTGTGTGTAAACGCTCGTCGATTTATGCTATTGATGGGAATTAACAACTTCTCTGCATTGGAGGGATCGTTAGAGGGTTAGAAGGGGGATAGAAAGGGGGGGAAGGAGGTAGAGGGGGGGGGGAAGGAGGTAGAGAGGAGGAAAGGAGGTAGAGAGGGGGAAAGGAGGTAGAGAGGGGGAAAGGAGGTAGAGAGGGGGAAAGGAGGTAGAGAGGGGGGGACGAGGTAGAGAGGGGGGGAGGAGGTAGAGACGGGAGAGGAGGAAGGGGGGAGAGGAGGAAGGGGGGGAGGAGGAGGGTGGAAGAGGAGGGTGGGGGAAGGATGAAAAAAAGGAAAGGGGGAGAGAAAGAAGAAACGTGGGAGGACAGATAGAAAAAAAAGAGAAAAAGGGAGGAATCAAAAAGAGGTAAATAGAAGAAAACAAATAAAAAAAGGAAGTTAAAAAATGTAAACAAGAAAATACGAACAAGAGAGAGAGAGAGAGAGAGAGAGAGAGAGAGAGTATCCAAGTCCCTCCTCACAACAACTGAAGCTTGAAGCCTCACCAAACTTTTCCACGTGTCGAGGTTTCATTTTTTTCCCCTGTTCCATGACGATGGCAGGAGGAACCTTTGTGACCGTCGGGATAAAAGTGAAGCGGTGAAGCGGGCGAACGAAGAGGGCAGGAGAAGAGGTTTTAAAAGAGGCATCAGGGGAGAAGATGGAAGACAAGAGGCAGGAAGAGGAGAAGGGGGAGGAGGAGAAGAGGAGGAGGAAGGAGACAAATTATAAAAAGAAGAAAACGAAGAGGAGGAGGAGTAGGAAGAAGGGGTGAGAAAAAGGAGAAAGAGGAGGAAGAAGAAGAACTCCACACACACAAACACACACACTCACTCACTCACTTTCACACTCCCACCCAGAGAAAGAGACAGACACAGACAGAGTGATCGCCACTCGTCACTCACCAGCTTCGTCTAGAAATAGCTTGTCGGGAACGTGTTATACCGTAGCCATGGAGACACACACACTCTCTCTCTCTCTCTCTCTCTCTCTCTCTCTCTCTCTCTCTCTCTCTCTCTCTCTCTCTCTCCAGTTTTTTTGAATATATATGAAGAGTTTTCTAATCCAGGCAAACTAAGGAATCAACAACCTAACCTAACCATTCGTCATCTTATACACGAGGCAAAAACCACTTCTCACAGACCCCATTATCACCCCAGACCCCATTATCACCCCAGACCCCATTATCACCCCAGACCCCATTATCACCCCATTATCACCCCAGTGTTGTGTCAGGAAGATTATCACAGCAACGGGGAAGTAAATTTATCTGAGCCACCCTTCACGTTCTTAGTTATTTGGGTTATTTATTTCGTTATTGGTGGTGATTTACGGGGTGATTTAGGGGTGATTTAGAGGTGATTTTGGGGTGATTTTAGGGTGATTTAGATAATGATTTTGGTGATGAAGGAATAAGGAGAGTCTGGTGTGTTCGTTATAGGTGGGGATGGTATGTGTGTGTGTGTGTGTGTTGTAAATAAAAGTCGTCAGAAGTTCATGTTTTATGCCTAAGTAAAATAGATTAGTTGTGGTCCATGTTTAGGTAGATAGAAGAGGAAGAGGAAAAAGAGGAAGAAGAGGAAAAAGAGGAAGAAGAAGAAGAGGAAAAAGAAGAAGAAGAAGGAAGAAGCTAATAAACAAGGGCTCAGTCCCCATTACGTGACTTCCCCATATCAACAGCGATTTTTAAAGCCCATTATTTTGAACCCTTTAATTTCCGCCAAACTCGCTAATTGACACGAGTCGATGTGATATGATCCAACTCACGACCTATAATTCTGTAAACCTGGCAGGATAATTTTTTGTACCCTAATTAGTGCTGTGAGAATGTATCTACAGTGAAACCTTTATTTAACGGACTATATAGAGATGGTAGTCCATTATATCGATGGTCCATTAGATGGGAAACCCTCCATCTAACGGAATATATAACGATAAATATCCATTATGTGGAGGTTTCACTACACCTAGCTGACTTACGTTATAAAAAAAGAAGATTCGAAAGACATATGTGAACACTTTTCCCTTAATTGGTAATATAACTCGTATCTAACTACAATACTAAAGTTACATTAAAAAAGGGGATTCTAAGACTATGTTAATCACCCCCACCCCTCCCTCCCCCTTAACTGGTGATGTTAATCTAAACCACTAAGGGTAGATTCTATTTGATTCTTATATTAATTTGATCCTTTCAACCATGATGTAAAAATAGTGAATTAAATGACGTCAAAATTGCACAGAGACTCGACCCTATCATCATCGTTATCATAGTTAAGTGTCATATGCGTATATCTAGTTAAGTGTCATATGCGTATATCTAGTTAAGTGTCATATGCGTATATCTAGTTAAGTGTCATGCGTATATCTAGTTAAGTGTCATATGCGTATATCTAGTTAAGTGTCATATGCGTATATCTAGTTAAGTGTCATATGCGTATATCTAGTTAAGTGTCATGCGTATATCTAGTTAAGTGTCATGCGTATATCTATTGAAGTGTTATATGCGTAAAACCACAAAAAAAAAACACTAATTTACACTTTGTACCCAATGGCGACTCAACCACATATTCAACTCAGAGGAAACATTATATTTTCTGGGAACCACCACTGAGGAACACAGACCCGACCAAATCCCCAGCAGGAGGCGAGGAGGGACTGCTGAAGTAGGTGTCCCTCCTCCACCGCATGTATGATCACGGACCTAAGGGCAGGGAGGGGGGGGGCTGGTAACTAGACCCACTTACACGTTATTCACACCTCTAAAAGGGCTTCGCGCGCGTGTCGACTCTCAACTCTTTGCTGACGATAGAGAAACGATTAGATTATAAAATGAAAGTTCATATGTGATTTTTTCCATGTGATAAAAATGAATTCGAGGTGGAAATATACCACTCTCTTACACCCACATCCTCCCTTTCTCACTTACTCTCACCCCTCTCACTCACCCCCTCCTTCCCCCTCCTTCTCCCTTCTCACCGTGTAGGAACAAGAGCGCCACCAGCCTTCCTCCCAGCCATATATTATCAGGCTTCTCTCCCCTACTGACACATATTGAACCTTGGGTCACGTTCTCATATTTGCCGCCAGTTCTTGTACCAACTGAGAGTGATGGTGTGGGGGGTCATTTTTCTTGCCCTTTTTTTCTAGTTATTCTTGTGATTGGATGTTGTTTTGAAAGGATATTAAATGTTGTGGGTGGGGTGGGGTGGGGTGGGGTGGGGTTTAGGGAAATTATGAAAAAAAATATATAATCATTTAAAACAAATCATATATTGTTGTTAGTTTGGGAAAAAATTTGTCAAAAAATATTCAATAGTTTTGACAAAAGTAACCAAATTTTTCGTTACTTTTAAGAAAATTATGATGATTTGTGGTTAATTTAAAAATATATTAAAAGTTGTTGTTAATTTTAGAAAGGTTATCAAAAGCTGCTGTTTGTTTGGGAAAAGTTATCAAAAGATGTGGTTAGTTTTATGGATATTAACAAAAATGAGGGAGGGGAAGAGGGATGGCGAAGGAGAGGGAAAGGAGAGGGCAGGGAGAAGCGACCAGAGGGAGAGGCAAGGAATAGGGCAGGGAGAGACGAAGGAGAGGGCAGAGAGAGGCGAGGGAGAGAGGGAAAGGGGAGGCGAGGGAAGGGGAAGGGGGAGGTGAAGGAGAGGCGAGGAAGAGGGCAGGAAGAGGCGAGGGAGAGGGAAAGGAGAGGGAAGGGAGATAACAAGGTAGGGAGGACCGAGGTATTGTTCTACGTGGAGAGGACATAAACTTCTGCTCATTAAGAAGCTTTGATCATATCTACAGGAGTGGTGGTAGTTAGTGGTGGTTGGTAGTTAGTGGTGGTTGGTAGTTAGTGGTGGTTGGTAGTTAGTGGAGGTTGGTAGTTAGTGGAGGTTGGTAGTTAGTGGTACTGGGTAGTGGTGGTTAGTGGTTAATAGTGGTGGTGGTAGTTAGTGGTCAATAGTGTTGGTGGTAGCTGGTGGTTAATAGTGGTAGTGGTGGTTAGTGGTTAATGTAGGTGGTGGTGGCTAGTGGTCAATATGGGTGGTGGTTAGTGGTGGTGGTGGTGGTTAGTGGTGGTGGTTAGTAGTGGTGGTGGTTAGTAGTGGTGGTGGTTAGTAGTGGTAGTAGGTGGCGATGGTGGTGGTGTCGGTAATTAGTGTCGAGGACAATGGCGTTCGTGATTGTACTCCCAATAGTGGTGACAATAATGGCGTTAATAATAAGAAAGGCGGCAGTGGTGTCAGTGGTGGCTGGTGGTGGCAGTGGCGGTGTAGGTGGTGTCAGTGGTGGCAGTGGCGGTGTAGGTGGTGTCAGTGGTGGCTGTGGCGGTGTAGGTGGTGTCAGTGGTGGCAGTGGTGGCAGTGGCGGTGTAGGTGGTGGCAGTGGCGGTGTAGGTGGTGGCAGTGGTGGCTGGTGGTGGCGGTGTAGGTGGCGTCAGTGGTGGCTGGTGGTGGCAGTGGTAGTTGGTGGTGGAAACTCTAATTAAACGTATCCAATTCAAACGTGACTTGACCTAACGTGACTTGACCTAACCTGACCTGACCTCACCTGCCATATATCTAGCTACCATACTGAGATTTTCTGTAGGCCAGCAGCGCACGCACACACACACACGCGCACGCACGCACGCATCACTTTATGGCTTGAAAATTCAATTAATCTCTCCTCTCGTTTATTGTCACTAAAACACATCAACTAATTCTTTAAAACTAAAATCAAAACATATCGGACTTTTATTGGGTTTAAAAATTTAATATCATCTGTATAAAAAGATATCCGGAATGTAATTATTTTCAGACTAAATACTTAACCGGATATAAATTTTCCAGGTCGATAATGTGTGTAATTATTCTGAAATTATATACTAAAGTTATTGTAATTTTTGCAGGTTGTAAAATTACTAATTATTTTATTATTGAAGACGGAAATTATATTCGTAATTTATTCCAACCAAAATATTTCATCACAATTACATAAATTTCCCAGAATGAAATCGACACAAAGTTTCCAAGTCTCACACATAACTCGTTAAGTAATCTATCATTAATCGCAATTACTTTCAAATAGCTGAAATCAACACTTAAACCCATCATCTCAAACTATATATACTTATCAGCATTACAAAATTATTAGAACAATATATGTAAAGTTGTGTATAATATATTTTTTTTTTCGATCAATTTCAGGTTATTGCGAATTGAAAATTGTTTTAACGTCTAGAGAGAAATGGCGTTGGATATCACCCGTCGAGACATATTTCAAAGTTGATTACGCCATAATTTTTCCATTAGAAGTGTAGCCGCTTAAGTGTCATCAATTTCTTCAGTAATAATGATGATGATGATAGATGATGAATGTCTGGGTCAAACTGTTTCAGCCATATCAACAACAATGAATCCCACACACACACAAACACACAAAAAAACATCGATGGCTTAAACCAGATGCTAAGAATACCATGGACAGGAAGAGTTAAAACAAGGGAATAATGAGAAGGATAAACACAAAGGAGAAGGAGGAGATAAGAGAAGAGATAACAATAGCAAGATTAAATTAAATTTCCCCCGCCACGTCACCTAAGAAAAGCAAGTGGAAAATTTACGCTCGACGAGGAAAATTATGAGAAGGGGAGAGAGAGAGAGAGGAGGAAGGCGAAAGGGGAATTACCTGATTTTCTTTAGTAATGATATAGGAGGAGGAAGACGAGGAGGAGGAGGAAGAGGAAGGGATGGAAGGAGGAAGAGGAAGGGAGAGAAAGGATGGAAGGAGGTAGAGGGGGGGGCTGGAGAGGAAAAGGAAGAGGAGGAGGAGGAAGAATAGGAGAAGGAAGAGGGGGAGGAGGAGGAAGAAGAAGAAGAGGAGGAGGAGGAGGAAGAGGAGCCTGGACACCCAAACAGGATAATTCAAGCAGAGGACGACATTGATAAACGCCAAGACATCACGGACGCCCACGTTATTGACACGACACTGTGGGGTAAGATGACACAAGAGCGATTAATGTGACACAAACGCTCCAGGAGAGAGAGAGAGAGAGAGAGAGAGAGAGAGAGAGAGAGAGAGAGAGAGATAGAGGGTGGCTAAAGGTGATGCCTGATCCTGTTTGTGATGTAAATATTGACTTAAAAGTTCATAAACCATAAACACAGTCTTATTGGACTCATAGTTAGTGAAAGAGAGCCGTTATGATGATGATGATGATGAAAACAAAAGATGAAGGATGCTAATGATGATGATAATGATATGAACGATAGTGATAATGAACAATAATAACTAACAACACCCAAGCCAGTGGTGATGATGATGACGAAACTGGATGGTGAGAATAATGACGAACAGTGTATCAATATTATACCGTGAGAATGGCCCTGACACCCAGACAAGAGCGTTTGGCACTGTGCCATTAAAGTGACAAGCATTGGCACCTGTATAACCGCGGTAAGTCCTCCTTTGGCAATACCTCGTCGGGCACTTTGAATTGACAGACAGACAGACAGACAGACAGACACGTTTATTGTTTCCCAGAAGAAACAATAAATAAAAAACTAAATTATGTACTTTTATTTTGTTTATCTTAATAATTGATAGAGTTATTTGCGTTACCTAGTTAATAACTCAGGTTTCAATGGAGAATCACCTAGACGCGTTACGGTTGGACTGTGGGATGGAATGACGGTGTTGATAAGGTCACCAAGTCGACTCTACAGCCAAATATACCATGTTGTCTTTTGTCGTCATTATCATTTATTATTATCAATTTCTCCATCTTCTCCCGTCCACTCACGTTAAATTGTCTCAAACGAAATATGGAATCGAGAGGGAAAACCGATACTTTTTTACCCCACTCGTATACGACTGTTACCTCAACATTAGCTTACAAGGCAAATTAGAGATTGGATATTTCTCCTGTGCAGTTATCTATGAGTTTGATTATTACTGGTGGTTACAATCAAACTTACACTTGTATTTACACTCGCATTTACACTTGCGTTTCCACCAACATTTACACTCGTATTTACACCAACATTTATACTCGTATTTACACCAACATTTACACTCGTATTTACACCAACATTTACACTCGTATTTACACCAACATTTACACTCGTATTTACACCAACATTTACACTCGTATTTACACCAACATTTACACTCGTATCTACACCTCACTCGACAGCGTTGCTCTTCATGACTCGCAGGAGACTGAGCCACATAAAAGGTGTTTTGTTGGTGCTGTGGTCTTACACCAGGAAGGTTCTTGCCCTTTTGTTATGTAAACCTTCTTCTGCGCCTTCGTCTTTTGTCCTCTTAAGTATTTTTGTTTGTTGTTTTGTTTTCGTCTTTTCATCATTTCTGGGTTTATATTTTTTTATTCGTCTTTTTTTCTTTATGAGGACAGCAGTGACCCTCCCCCCTACCCTAGTGTTTTCCAAGACTTATAACTAAGCAAAGCCAACTAACCCAACCTAACCCAACCCAAGCTAATCCAACCCAACCCAACCCAAGCTAATCCAACCCAACCCAACATAACCCAACCCAAGCTAATCCAACCCAACCCAACATAACCCAACCCAAGCTAATCCAACCCAACCCAACATAACCCAATCCAAGCTAATCCAACCCAACCCAACAAAGCCCAACCCAACATAACCCAACCCAACCCAACCCAACATAACCCAACCCAAGCTAATCCAATCCAATCCAACCCAACCCAACCCAACCCAACCCAACCCAACCTAACCTAACCTATACCTATAACGTAACTGCAAATAACCTCACCAAATCCAGGTCATTAGTAGAACAATTCAGGCCCGATAGCAGGTCTTTAGGGTTTGGACCTCTTTTAAATACCTCCCTCCCCCTCCGTCTATCTCCCTCTCCCTCCCCATTCTCCCTCTCTCTCTTCCTTCTCTCTATCCCCCTCTCCCTCCCTCCCTTTCACGCCCTTTCATTCTCCCTTACCGCAGCTGTAATGCATAACGCTGCCAATTCACGGTTTTAGTACAACATTTCGGGTCCAATACCAGATCCAAATCGTTTAGTTTAACCCTTACTTCCTTTCCCAACTATCTCACCCTCCCTTCCCCTCGTCCTCCTCTCCCTTTCCCTCCCTTTTCCTTCCCCCTCTCTCTCTCTCCTTCCCTCCCTCCTGTCCTCTACCTCCCTCCAGCCCCCCCCCTGTCTCTTCCTCCTCCCTTTTCTCACCCCCCTCTCTCCCACCTCCTTCTCTGCCTCACCATCAGCTGTAATACCTCACGCTGCCAATCCAAATATCAATAAACCTATACCACCCAAGGAGAGAGAGGCTTGGCATGTAGGTGAAGAAGACGGACGCTAAAGCCTTCATATCGCCACCAAATAAATCCCCCCCAGCTCTACTAGGCACGAGATTGGTTGTTCACGTTTCATCATTTTACCCAAATTACCGGTGGGGGAGAGGAAGAGGGAGGGGGGGGGGGTTCGAGGGAGGGTTCCAGGGGGTTGGAGAGGGGAGGGAGGGACAGGGGTGGGGAGGTGGAGCTCTCATTTAGACATTGGTAAAGGAAAATATATATATTCGTGGGTTTGTTATGGTCAATTTTTTTGTGTGTGGTTATGGTGGTGTTGTGTTCAAACACACACACACACACACACACACACACACACACATCCTGTCTCTCTTACTCACTCACTCACTCTCACACATAAACACCTACTCACCTCACCTCCCAAGCACACACACACACACACACACACACACACACACCTTAATCTCACAATCGACCAAATCTCTTCCGAGGAATGTGCAGTACAGTAAGTCCCCTGAGTACATGACCACAACCTATGCCCTGTAAACCCACACCCTCGCTCCTCCTCCTGACGAAGACAATCCCGTAGAAGGAGCGACGCCACATAGACTTGATCCTTGCGCCACGGGGAAGTAAAGCCAAGCTAAGGTGGGTTTGGTTAGGGCTTGGTTAGGGTTTGGTTAGGTTAGGTTCGTAAAGGAGGAGGACTGGGTAGGAAGCACTTTGGATGATACACACTTCGGCTCTCTTTCATTCTCAGGACAAAAGGCAGTTCTATGTATCATATAAGGAGGCTTCTGGTGTATTTATATAAAGTTAATGAGGTGTGTGTGTGCCTGCGCCCCGTATCCACCCCGCCCCGTATCCACCCCGCCCCCGCCCACTCAGACTATCTCAGTACTGTAGCTGTCTCCCACGGTCAGTCTTACGCTATAGAAAATAATAATTAGTACCCGGTTGTGTTCTTTTGTTCAAGTTATTTAGAGAACTTACATTTTTGTTATTTGTGTCATAACTTAAGAATTTACAAAAATTCTCAAATTGCTTTATTGAGTTAAAAAAAAAGTTAATTATTGATTTTTTTTACTAACAATAGATAAATATACCTCAAATAAGGCTGTTTTGTGCCTCTTATTTTAAATGGCGTTATACTTATTTTGTTTACCTACCAGAATCTGTGAGCTCTTGAACCTAACCTAACCTAACCTTTGAATATTTAATCTACCTATCAATGTTCCTATCATCGTCTTTATGCCACTTCTTCTACCTATCACTGCCTCAGCCTATCACTACTGCTACGACACAAACCTTACAGCCAAGATGGTACCAAAACTGCATTGAGACTCGACCGGACCTACACACCTCACCTTACACACAACTAAAGGAGAAATATTGATTAATTTATGAAGAATATTTTGTGTATCTCGTTTCCCTAAAATATCTCTCACTCATTCAGGTGTTTTGTCGTCGAGAAAAATAAAAAAGTGTGTTGTTTCTGGCAGGGCCGTGTGGTGGTGGTGGTGGTGGTCCCTGGGGTTTCATCATTGCTGTATCACCTCTCATGTTGCACAAGTCTGGGGGAACGAGGGCAGGGATCAGGGTGCAAGGTCGGCTACAGCTCCTCCACTTAAGGACTTCCAGCTTCTGTGTGGGGGGTGGAGTGGGGTGGGGTGTGGGGTATCCTAACCTAAGTTAAAGCTGAAGATTAACACACGCGCACACAGTATCCATCCATTCATCTCGCCTTCCATTGAGAGAATACCTCCCTCCTTCCTTCGATATCTCCCCTCCCATCCCCCCCTCCCCACTCCCCTTCCCAAAGACTTTTTCAAGCTTCCAGAAGAGAAACTGCAAATGGTAGAAAGAGGAGAACTTCCCAGGAGTGTTTTTAGACCTGCTTTACGGAGAATGTTTCCCCGAGTTTGACGATTCCTTACCGAGATATAGAGAGGGGAAAAGGGGACAGATCAAGTGGGTTATGAGTTTTGTTTTGGGGGGAGGAATATAGTGTGTTGGAGGGGTGGGGTGAGAGGGGGGGGGTGTGTGGGGAGAGGGGAAGTGGGTGGAGAGGGAGGTAGAGGGAGAGGGGATGTAGGGGGAGAGGGGAGGTAGGGGGTGAGAGGGGGTTGTGGGGGATTGTGGGGAGAGGAGAGGTAGGGGAGAGAGGAGAGGTAGGGGAGAGAGGAGGAGAGGTAGGGGAGAAAGGGGAGGTAGGGGAGAGAGGGGAGGTAGGGGGTGAGAGGGGGTTGTGGGGGATTGTGGGGAGAGGAGAGGTAGGGGAGAGAGGAGAGAGAGGAGAGGTAGGGGAGAAAGGGGAGGTAAGGGGAGAGAGGGGAGGTAGGGGGTGAGAGGGGGTTGTGGGAGAGTGTGGGGAGAGGAGAGGTGGGGGAGTGTGGGGAGAGGGGGGAGGTAGGGGGAGGGGGGAGGTAGGGGGAGAGGGGGGAGGTAGGGGAGAGAGGGGAGGTAGGGGGTGAGAGGGGGTTGTGGGGGAGTGTAGGGAGAAGGGAGGTAGGGGGAGAGAAGGGAGGTAGGGGGTCTACAACCAACTTCTATTCTAGTCTCCTGAACATTGTCCTGGTGACTTCAGAGTGTTGTTGTTGTGGTTGTTGTTGTTTCACACTGATGATAAACAAATGATTTTATTTCACACTTGCATAAACAGTTGTAGAGTAAAGTGACGTTACAATGAGACGTTGATGATATTTCCATAGCTCTTACTTTTATTTGTTTGTCATTATTTTCATTACATTTTCCCCACTTGAATCTGTTTACTCTTTAAATGAATATATGTCATCATCATTTTAATATTAAGAGGTTGAAGATGTAAACAATATATGTGTGTGTTTGCCTTTATAATGGGTGTAAACAGTATATTCTCTGACCATAACTACAATAGGCGAGGCATTATAGTCTGGTACAAGTGATCGCGGGCCCTTCGTGCCCGGCGAAAGTTTGAATGCTCGTGCTTGGCAAGCATACAGCGAATGAGGGTGCGCCAAGTCCGTAGACTTGCATCGGTTTCCAGCGTAAATAAAATGGTTAATTAATGCCTTCCTAAAGAAACCATCGACATGGGACCAGGTTTGTTCCACTCTACGAATTTTTGGCGATTTTTCCACCAAGTTTGATGAAAAACGATTGTGCCGTTTCGGCTGCCCAGAACAGACAGACAGACAGACGGACAAAGCCACGGCTATTCCTATAGTATATTAGATACGGTTGTTAACAGCAATAGCAAAATCCAAATAAAATCGAAATAAATTATAAGAGATGACAAAGAGAAGACAATTCCAGAGAACTTCCATAAACCTGACTTAGGCATTGTCCCTCACCCCCCCCCCCCCCCCCCCCACACCCCAGAGGCCATAGAGTAGTGGTAATCAAATCTAAACAAGACGAGAAGTTCCTGACAGACCAGAGTGAATATCAGGCCAAAATACTCAACATATTTTTCTTGGAGTTCTTTTATCACTGAATTGGACCTAAAACTGGCCTCTCCTGCAGCTTGAAAATCTTAGTGGGAAAAAAAAAATCTTGCGTTGATGAGGATAATTTTTACCAACAACTGAGAAGATAAAGAGGACCTCCCACTCAAGAGTTAATGGCAATCACCTCCAAGAAGACGATGAACCTTCCGAGAGATATGAGAATATTTGCCAAGAAGAAGAAATAATAATAAAAATAATCCCACCTTTTTTCCTCAAGATCTATTACGTGAAATGGACCTAAAACCCTCACCATAAGCAGATAAGTTTATGCAACCCGTACATAGATTATTTTTCTTTTTTTAGAGTATTTAAGCAGAAGAGGACCTATTGCACGCCTTTCAAATCTTCTTGAGCCATAACCCGTGGCTTCTTCAGGAAACAAAACCGCTCTTCTTCAAACTATATCCTGAGGGTGGAGGAAAGATAATTCTATATATTTCCTGCCGAAGGAGCTGGGATCAGGACCAGGGCTTCCGTGAAAGGTCCTGACGGCAACTTCCCCCCCCCCCCCCCACACACGCACCCACCCACACAATTCTTTACCCCCCCCCCCCCCCCCAGCCTTCCCTCTGCCAAAAGTTGAAGGTGGCAGAGCGTGTTTTAGGGTTCGTCTTGTCTGAGGTCGTATATATATTTTTTTTTCTGCCGAGTTATCTTTCTTTTTCTCTCTTTCTCCTACACCACTTCCTTTCTTCTGAGTGTTTTATGCAGTTCAGTTCAGTCTCTCTCTCTCTCTCTCTCTCTCCTTATACCACATCCATTACACCATTCTCTTCCTTATATTCTTAAACCCTTATACAGTCCTCTTCACCTTTGTCTCTCTCCCCCATTTATTCATTATCCCTGTACACTACTCTCTCTCCGTCAGTCCTATTAGGTTAGGTTGTCGCATCCTGGTTCAACTCACCTTTAATAATAACCTATAATGCCTACTATGATACAACCTAACCTAACCTAACCTAACCAAAGTATATGATTAATAGATTCATAGACGATTATGAAAGAGGATTTGTGATTATTGCTTGAGAGAGAGAGAGAGAGAGAGAGAGAGAGAGAGAGAGAGAGTATTATCACCCTCATCTACCAATAACAATCTACCATCTCTACCATTCACTTCCCCTAATTGTCTACCCTGAACCTTGGACCTTACCAGAGCTACTCCTCCAATCTACCCATCCAATCTACCCATCCAATAAACAGTCATTTTTTCCCCGGTCATTATTCCGTTGGATCCAGCCGGGGATCTTCTTAATACCATTGCTGGACTTTTACAATGCTATGGTCTGTGTTTATTATCATTCTACCTCTTGGGCTATTTGCTATTTTTTTTCACCCCGTGTTTTGGAGGAGTCGGGTTGGTGCTGCTATTTCTTAACCCCCGTATTTTGATAATGCTAGTTGGTGCTGTTACTTTTCACCAGCCAATCGTCCACTTTACTTGTGTTTGTTTGGGTTATGTGTCAACTTGGAAGAGCCTAACCTAACCTAACCTAACTTAACCTAAACCTTAGTCCTTCCTTATCCTCATCTTGTCTCCTATAGTATACACCAAAAACTCCTTATACCTCCTTATATCATTTATTCTTATATAGTTGCCATCTACTTTTCGCAACAGTAATGATATTTAGTTTTCCTGTCATTTCTCTGTTTATCTCTTGACATAATGTTTATTCACAATTTTATTCCTTATTATAAAATTTTAAATAATGGCGTCCCTTCCTCAAGATGTTTTCGAAGTTTGTCACTTTTCTTAGTTTTTGTATTTAATTTCCATTATCCTTTCAAACTATTCTCAGCGACCTTCATCATCATACGAGTCTGGTTCACAGCCCACGGTTTGCTTACCTATGGATGAGTCGACACTTTTGTTAATAATTTCTTATATTTTCCTTAATTAAATCTCATAACTTATATCCCTTGATACAGTAAGTTTATTCTTTAACTCAAATACAAAAAAATACACTTATTTCTTCAGACTATATGTATTAATGTTTTTTTTTATTAGTTCTATTCGTTTAATGTTATATACAACCTTTTATCACCCATCACCAAGTTATGACCTCATTAACAACTGATAATAACCTACAATTATATATTTTTCATATATTTTACGAATCTATTTCATGACTTGTCTCTGTTGTCAATTTGTTGTGTCTATATCCTGGTATTTTTCATCTAAACCAATTAAATCATCATTAAATTCTTGTTTGATTTTTTTTCTTATGCTACATGACAAAGATTTATATCATGCCGTCTACCTATACAACTCACTCACTCAGTCACTCACTCACATGATAACACCTCAGTACAATTAAAACACTATGTAATTATTATTCTCTACATCATTCACACTTCATCTCATCATTAAGGTAGAAATTAATCCAATAACACTTCAGTTAAATTACTACAATAATAATCCCTCGGTATTATAGGAGAGAAATAACTAAATATAAATATCATCGTTGCATGAATTCATATTAAGCCAAATGATATTCTGATTAAAATTTACAGTTCAGTCGAGCGCTGAAATGGCAAGTGAAGCGGTACACAGAATACGACCGGTTATTATATACTATTACCCCGCCAGATATATCTTCGTTATTAGCTTGATACACGCACGCACGCACGCACGCACACACACACACACACACACACACACCTTATAGATCATTAACAAAACCAGGCAAAGGAGAAGAGAGTTGAAGCATTTACCGGGGAGTCATTTCTGCGACCATCTCAATAAGAGGGAGAGTGAAGGATGCAGTAATGGGCGCGCCAAGTTTTAGGGGCGGTAAAGACCCTCAGGGCGGTAAAGACCCTCAGGGCTTCACGACCCTCATTGGTCCCAGGAGCATTCTTGCGGCTCTGGGTCCCGATTCTCAAAAGCTTGGTATGTTAGAGCTTCAGGAACGAGTATATATCTTGGCTCGTACACGTTTCCCTGATCGCGCATAACCCGTAAAAACGAACGTGACTTGTGAAATGGTTATAGTGATATGGGAACGTATCTGTCTGACTTCAACCCAAAATAATGATGAATTCTTAAATAGTATTAAGTTACTACATCAACGAGTGGTGGAAATATTTACAAATGTACACACACACACACACACACACACACACACACACACACATTTACCCTTCCTGTTCTCGCCGGTAGAGTCGGGACCCGGAAGTAAAGTTTAGTTGTGAATTCTCAATGACTCGGCTACATTTGTTTTCATTCTTTACTTGGAGAGATGAGAGGGCCAGATCTTCCCGCTACAGGATCATGTAGGCCTAGGTTCTTCTCTTAGCTTCTGTGTGTACCCTAAGTGCCACACCAATTCTCCCACAGTGCCACACCAACAGTCTCCCACAGTGCCACACCAACAGTCTCCCTCAGTGCCACACCATCAGTCTCCCACAGTGCCACACCAACAGTCTCCCACAGTGCCACACCATCGGTCTCCCACAGTGCCACACCAACAATCACCCACAGTGCCACACCAACAGTCTCCCACAGTGCCACACCAACAGTCTCCCACAGTGCCACACCAACAGTCTCCCACAGTGCCACACCAACAGCCCCCCCCCCCCCCCACAATGCCCTCCAATAAGCGGACTCAATTTACCTCCACCATCAAATATTTTTAGTCCTGTCGTTTCCATTGTAAATTATTGAGGCTTGATGGTCGCTACACCGCAAAACGACATCCTCGCGTGAGACTATGACATCACGGCCCTCAATATGTCAATATCTCTATGCCCGATAAGAGACCAATTTGCAGTATTGTAGAGAGAGAGTGGCACCGTGCCGACACTTGACACTTGAAGGTTTGGAGCCTCGCCCCTAATCCCTGGGTTTAGTCAGTCCTTGCTGGAATGTCTGGAAATTTAAATGGAAAGTCTGAGGTTTTGTCATTTTTTTTTCTTTTTTTAGCTGGAAAAGTCCAAGGTCTTGCGTGAAAAACTACCATTGGTTCTAGTTAAGTGGTAAGAGAATGATGTGGGTTATTGTGGCGAGGAATGTTCATAATTGTAACTGGAAAGTAGTGTGGAATGTTTCGGGTGTTGACTGGAATCTTGGTGAGAAACTAACTCCTGTCTGGTTCTGAATTATGAGGTCATGGGGTTGATTGACTGGAAAATCTTGATTATCTGATAAATATATAACGCCATGGCTCTAGATTAACTGGATAAATAAATAACAGACTCAAAAAAACTATCTGTACTCGGGGTGATCGAAGAATTTCAAAATGAACACTGTGACTCCTGTTGTCTGAGTGGGGTTGTCAAAGTCCTTCATCTGTTGTGTCATATTTTCTCAACACAATTTGGTATAGATAGTTTTTTGGGCGACTGTACTTGTATACGATAATCAGTGTTATGATTTATGTAAAGATAGTTAGGAGGATTTTACGAATATAAGGAAAACAAATAGCTATTTCCATTAAACCTACACAAAGGAAACTACCTAAAGTATGGTTAAAAATAGCCTAAACACCCTTAAATAATGGTCAGAATAACCCAAACTATAATGGTCAATGTAAACTAAAAAAAAATAATAGCCAATATCCTAAATTAAAATAGTCAAGGTATCGTAAAACATAGACTATTCTTACCTATCAATTACCTTATTTTACCATAATTACTAATGTTTTTAAGGGACGGTGGTTTTCTACATAAAGGTAAAGCAAGCAGCTGTCTCAATAACGCCTGTGTGTGTAAAAATCTTATAAATTGTAAAAAAAAATCGAAATCACGTGTTATTAAGATCTTATAACGAACAAAGATATGAACAATGAACTAGGTTATTAGAGGAGAGTATTAAACATATACTTTTAGACTAACAGCTGTCTCTACCTTGTGTTTATACAGTAAACATGAAATAAACCGACTACGTAAATCATCACACTGGCATAATAGCCTGACCATGAATAAATATAATTTGCAACACGGGAGGAATGTATAATCTGTGCAATTATGACACAGTTCCTCCTAAAAAAATCTTAACAGGGGGTAAAAAATATATATATATTACCAACCAACCAACTTACTATAAAGAAAAAAAAATCCAATATTTTCATGGAATAATTAAAATCCACCATCATCCTCATATCAACTTGGACACGCTGCTCACACGTCCAAAAACAAGTACAAACAATCGTAAAATTATAAAACAGCAACAGGAGATAAACTAATTCCTTGTTTTCATGTCGGGTGCTTAACAAAACACAAGTCTAACCTCCCCCCACTATTTACATGAGACTCAAGCATCAGTGCGTTAACTTCCCTTAAAACAACACAACAACGTTAGCAACAAATGACTGAGGATATTAGAGAAGCCTTAAATAAACGCAGTTAAGGCAGAAAAACACACACACACACACGCCGTCAGGGTTATAGCGGCTGGAAAGAGCACTCTTCGGCAGCCTGGTATTGGGGTCATTGGCCTCGCCTGCCTGCTGATAGGGTGGGGAGGAAGGGGGTGGGGAGGAGGAGGAAGGGGGTGGGGAGGAGGAAGAGGAAAGGGGTGGGGAGGAGGAAGAGGAAAGGGGTGGGGAGGAGGAAGAGGAAAGGGGTGGGGAGGAGGAGGAAGAAAGGGGTGTGGAGGAGGAGGAAGGGAGTGGGATGGGGAGGAAGGGAGGTGGTGAGGGGAGAAGGGGGTGGGGAGGAGGGGGAAGAAGGGGAAAGAGGGGGCTATTATATTGATGAGGCCTTGATCTCGTGTTTACTTTGTGTTCGTGGATGCTCTCTCTCTCTCTCTCTCTCTCTCTCTTTCTCTCTCTCTCTACGTTTCTCTCACACACCCAATTAAGAGAAGCCCCCCCCCTCCCCCCCCCAAAAAAAAACGAGAAACGGAGAAAGAGAAAAATATCTTGAAAAATAAAGAGAGAGAAAGTGAAGTGAGACGTTTCATTCCCTCTTCTTGAACACACCAGAGAAGACTTTCAGGATAAGATTGAGAATAGGCTGAAGTGCATTAACCTACACACCTCTCTCTCTCTCTCTCTCTCTCTCTCTCTCTCTCTCTCTCTCTCTCTTTCACTCACACTCACACACATGGAGGGTAGTGTGGAGTGTGTAAGGAAGGGGTACTATAGGAGTAAGGAGTAGGGTGCTATGGAGTAAGGAATTCGGTGTTGGGGAGTAGGAAATGGGGTGCTGGTGAGAGAAAGGCGGTGGGAAAGAGTCAAGTCTGGTAACTTTTGGAAATAAATCGATTCATTCATTCGCTCGGTTCACCCATTCATATACAGTGTTTACATAAGCAGCCATAGTTATTGTCATCTCGGGTCACAGACGGCTTCATTTTACACGAGAATATGAATTACTGTACTTTCTGTCGCGTATTGTGATTGGTTCAGATACGACCCTATTTTCATTTTACTTCGTGTTCGTCCAATCACCGGGTTTTGTTCCCTTCAGACAGCCTGGCCGGGTCGTGGAATTTAAAGTGTTTAGAACCATATAGGGAATGGTCGGCGGCGGGGACATAGAAAACGTGACTAGAATTTTCGATGGGATGGGTTTAAAGAGTACAAAGGGAGGAAGGGGAGGTAGGTCATGGGTTATAAGAGTACAGAAGAGGTAGGTCATGGGTTATAAGAGTACAGAAGAGGTAGGTCATGGGTTAGAAGAGTACAGAAGAGGTACGTCGTCATGGGTTTAGAAGAGTATAGAAGAAGAGGTACGTCGTCATGGGTTTAGAAGAGTATAGAAGAGGTACGTCGTCATGGGTTTAGAAGAGTATAGAAGAAGAGGTACGTCGTCATGGGTTTAGAAGAGTATAGAAGAAGAGGTACGTCGTCATGGGTTTAGAAGAGTACAGAAGAAGAGGTACGTCGTCATGGGTTTAGAAGAGTATAGAAGAAGAGGTACGTCGTCATGGGTTTAAAGATGAAGTGAATCTGAAGCTGGGTAAACAATAAAACCAAGAGGTACAGCCAGATAAAGGTAACAAACACAACGACAAGTGAGCATTACTTATGTTGTTTTGTTTTTTTCTTTTTTACGGGGATTACCCCACCCGGGCATAGGTCACTGACCCACATCGGGGCCTGGGGGCGAAAATGTAATAAAAAAAAAAATAATAATAATAATAATAATAATAATAATAATAATAATAATAATAATAACAATAATAAAGAACCATAATGAAATACAAAAATGAAAAAAAGATCAAGTGAGAAACAATATATGTATGTTGTGTTATCAATAGTAAGAGAAACAATTGAGACCCTGCAATTTTGTGTAAATGAGGCAGAAAGTCAGATTAGCAACCTGGGACTTGGTCAGAATTTTTCGTGATGCCATGTGGCAGCAGGGTCTACCATAGACAACACATTATGCTTCCGATATCTTCCCAGGAGACGATGCTTCCTGTTCGAGGTGATAAAACAGCGTCAAGGCCACATACCAGACAAGAAGGTTTTAATAAAAGAATTCAGGTCCACAGCTACTAAATAGCTCCTTCAGGTGACCAGCTAATAATTAATTCCTTCAGGTCAACAACTACTAATTAGCTCCTTCAGGTGACCAGCTAATAATTAACTCCTTCAGATCAACGGCTATTAACTCCTTCAGGTCAACGGCTACATATTACCTCCTTCAGTAAATTCAGGAAAGACTTAAGACAACATTGATCTGTGAATCCCTGCTCAGAGTACTTGCTAGACCTTAGTAGTTGGAGCTTTCAGGTTCAGTCTCCATCTGAATTCTCCCAAAATTCACAGGAACGAACAATTTCATCTTCAATTTCACTAAAAGCTCTTTCTGTGGGAGGGTGACAGAACCTACCTTCCCAAGTTCTCCTCCTCCCTACCTCTCCTCCTCCCTACCTCTCCTCCTCCCTACCTCTCCCCTCACTCAATTCTCCTTCCTTCCTCCCAACGTGAATTCGAGTCTTTACATATATTGAAATTCCCCCCCCCCCTCCCCCCCGCCCACTCTCTTCTGTTCTTGTTCTAATCAAATGTTCTATCCCCAGTCAATAACTCTTCCACCAATCATGATGACAATAAAGACTTGTATTTCACCCATCAACATAATCTGAAATATTTACTCTATCACCATTTGCTCCACCACAACATCTACAAAATGAACCTTCCCCAACAACCTCTCTGAAGCTCGTATCACCATGATCAGGTAAATTCTACATCCGGTTCTCTCTCTATCTCACCCTGTTATCAATAGTACCACTCGTCTTTCTTACATACAGTACATCAGTGAGCTTTTTAAAAATATCATAGTTACACCTCCATCACACATTTTACACCTTGATAATTTTTGTACACTAATTTCCATCTATTATTTGCGCTCATTCTTCAATCCACTACGTACATTAATTGATTTCAAGCCATAATTTTAGGTTTTCGCACATGACATATTACCTATCCCCCCCCCCCCCCCCGTCTTCTTCTTCCTCCTCCTCCATCCTCCCTGGCTCTCTACACCCGGCTTGCTGGCGCCTTCCTATAATTCAACTTCTTCATCGTTTATCCAATTTCTCGACACTCAATCTTCCTGTTAGAAAGTTCACTCCAGTTTGCCTGTCCGTCGGTCTCTCAGTTCCCAACTATTCCTCAACACTCAACTCCTCCTCAAAATATTCCTAAAATGTTTGTGTCCTGAGGTTGATTTTTTTTATATATTATTGTCTATGTTTGTCTTATTCTTCTGTCATTTACCTTCATTATCTAATTCTCTGTTTACCTTTTCCTCACCGGTTATCACCATTATGTTTTCACACTTAAATGGTTAAGTTTTCCCCCTTTCTTTTACTACTGCATTATGTACAGTTACTCAAAAAAACTATCTACACGAACTTGCATTGAAAAAATATGACACAACGGACGAAAGATTTTGACAACCCTACCGAGACAACAGGAGTCACAGTGTTCATTCTGATATGTATCAATCACCCCGAGTACAGATTATGGTTTTTGAGTAACTGTACATTGCAATGGTTCACACACACACACACACACACACAAAACACACACACACAAAGAAATATCTCATATGCTGGACAAATAGGATAGTAATATTAGAATGAAGGGGTGTCCATTGTTGTGGTAGTCAGGCACGAGGCAGACACACAGACAGACATACAGACAGAAAGAAAGACAGACAGACAGAAAGACAGACAGACACAGCTTGAATGATGATGCACCAATAGACGATATAACACTATACCCAACTACCATCGTATACCACTACTCTCTTCAACATGCTCTCCTCAACACCACCGCTTCGATCTCCTCCGCGTGTGTGTGTGTTAACTCACCATAGTAGCGCGATAACAGTGGATTTGACGAAGGGACAGGCGCTGGTTTATGTGTGTCCAGCAGCACCAACACACGACCATAAGAGTGTTATCATTCGGCCACAGTGTCATATTGCTTGCTTGTTTGTTACCTCTCGTGTAAAGTGATATGTCGTTAACAAAGATTCTCATTGTTGGACACTCGTAAGTTTACTGGATTTACGAGAATCAGCCTAATTACCTGACCTGACCTGACCTGACCTGACCTTCCATAACCTAATCTAACTTAACCAGCTCTCCCTAAAATAGAAATAACAATTAAACTACATCGTAATCAACTTTTTTTACTTTTTTTTTTAATTCCCAAAAATATCGGAATTTCTGTCGGAATTTTCGAGATGCCGCAAACCACTAATGGGTATTTTAACGAACATACAGTCAATAAACTATCTGTACTTGAGGTGATCGATGAATTTCAAAATGAACACTGTGACTCTTGTTGTCTCAGTAGGGTTGTCAAAATCCTTCTTCCGTTGTGTTATATTTTTTCACCACAAGTTTGTTTAGTTTTTTGAGTGACTGTACATACGAGATATAAAAGGAAAATAAGAGTGGCAATATTACACCTGACTACACCTGATGATATTGTGTTTCGACGGTAGTGAAGAAGGAACTATATCCGAGTGATGAACGAACGCTAACATTATGAAGGTAAGGTATATCTCTTCACATATAAGATGCCTTCTCCACAAACTTTCCACGTTATTCCTAAAAATATATAAACTTTGCACGATATTAATAAAAATAAACTTTGCACGATAAACATTACTAAATATTATAAAATTCCACAATAAATATTAATAAACATTCATAAAAACATTGAATGACAAAATAATAAACATTATTGACTCTACATAATTATATTTTTAGTTATTAAAAAGTTTATAGTCCAAAAAATCAAGGTTAAAAGTCATCACTAAAAATTTTAAGTTTAGGAGGAATAATAAAGGAGGTGGATAAACATATAAATAGCCACAGAACACAGGATAAAGAGGGGAATATGTGACAAGGTGGATAAAAGAGAGGATAAAAGATAAACAAAAGATAATAAAAACTAAGTAACGTTTGAAAAGGAAGGAGGAAGAAAATAATAAAAATAAGAAGAAAGAATAAGAGAAAGAAGAAAGAATAGAAGGTAGAGAAGAAAGGGTAGGAGAAGAAGAAAGAATAAAAGAAATAAGAAAGAATAAGAAGAAAGAATAATAAGAGAAGTAGGAAAAACACATCAACGCGATATTTCAACAAGAAGAAAAATTAATGACACGAAGAAAGAAATCCTTAGGAAGTTTAAAGGAGAGAGAGAGAGAAGGAAGGAAAAGTCGAAGGGAAAAAATAAGTTAGGCTATGAAGTAATAACAGGAGAAAAAAATCCCTAATTATATCCAGACTTTCTTGTTTTTCCCCTAAAATAATTGAAACCTTTGTAATTTTTCCCTTTATATGCTTAAACCCTCCCAGCCTTGCTTCTAAATAGTTTAAACCCTCCCAGCCTTGCTTCTAAATAGTTTAAACCTTCCCTGCCTCTCATCCAAATAGATTAAACCATCGCTCTTTTTCCCCTAAACAACGTAAGCACTTCCCTCCCCCCCTATAAGCAGTTTAAGTGTCCGTTCCCTCGCCAGTGTCACACGCAATAAACTTTTACAACGATTCCCCGCAGACTCGACAGAGGACAAAAATATTAGAGAGAGACGTTTGTCGTGCCTCACTTTATGGCAAGAACTTGTGACTGATAGTTGAGCCAGGATGAGCTACGATCAGGCTGTTACTCAAGAGTTCTTTATACTGGTTTGATGTCTGGCGAAGGTGGAATTACAATCAGGGTGCTACTCAGAATGTTTGATAGTGCCGTGATATCTGGCCAAAGAATGAGTTACAGTCAGGGTGTTACTCAGAGTGCTTGATAGTTACGTGATGTCTGGCCAAAGAATGAGTTACAATCAGGATGTTACTCAGAGTGCTTGATAGTTACGTGATGTCTGGCCAAAGAATGAGTTACAATCAGGGCGTCACTCAGAGTACCATCAGTATAAGTATTTTCTTAAGGCATTGTGTGTCGTCTTAAGTTATTGTGTTATGTGTTAGCAGTAGTGGGTTAAGTTTGTTGTGTGCATCTTCGTGACTCATAGGCACTGGTCGGTGGTTGACGAATACAGAATAATATGTAATGTAAAAAAAAACATCTGTAATATTCCTGTATAACATTATTCAGAGTTATATCATACATATTTTAGCTTATTTAATTTTAAAGGTGTGTGTGCGTGGGTGTGTGTGTGTGTGTGTGTGTGTAGTGTACGTACAGTAGGTAGTAGGTAGCAGGCAGCTATCAAACAGGGAGGTACTACCGCCTGGGAAGATATTAGAAGCATAATGTGTTGTCTGATGGTGGACCCTGCTGCTATATGGCATCACAAAAATTATGACTAAGTCCCAGGTTGCTGATCTGACTTTCTGCCTCATTTACACACAATTGCAGGGTCTCAATTGTTTCTCTTACTCTTGACAACACAACAAACATATATCATTTCTCACTGTTGATATTTATATTTTTTTGTATTTATTTATGGCTCTTTATTATTACAGGGGTATTATTATTATTAGTAGTAGTAGTAGTATTATTATTATTATTTATAATTTTTAAAAAATTTTATTATAATATTTCTTTTATTATAATTGTTATTAATTTTATTATTATTATTATTATTATTATTATTATTATTATTATTATTTTCTTAGATTATAATTATTATTTATTTAATATATTTATATTAATTTTATTACTATTATTATTATTATTATTATTATTATTATTATTACTATTATTATTATTATTATTATTACCATTATTATTATCATCATAATTATTATTATTATTATATTATATTTTCGCCCCCCAGGCCTTGATGTGGGCTAATGCCCATGAAAAAAAAAAAAAAACACCGTGCCAGAGCGTGTGAGCGAGATAGTGAAACACGGCTGGAGGTTTCCGTAGACTTTCCTGGACCGCATCACTACCCCGGGTGTTAGGTAGGCCAGAAGTCTTTGTAATAATGATCACAAAAGCATTATATTATTATTACTATTTCAATTATAGGGCATTAATTATAGAGTATTAATACGTACTAAATTTCGATATATATAAAGGCCGGATGAGAGGGAGAGGCGAGGGAGAAGAGAGGGAGAAGAGAGGGTGACCATTTTAAGCTTCTCACAAAAGTCCTTTACCCAGAAAATCATCCTTTAAATGACACTTTATTTTCTCTCCAATTCCTATGATATTTTATGCTGAATTATTTAATACTAAAACTATGACTGTGCCTTTGTAAACTTTCTCATGCCATTTTTTTTAAATTAGTTTTGTGGTTAACTTTAGGGTGATACAGGATGATGATGATGATGATGATGAGTATAGTCATTATAATTAGATTCCTTCGTTTGTACCTTCGCATCGTCTCATATAACGTAAATTATTCGAACTCATGAATACATAAACAACAATATGAAAACAACAACAAGTAAACAAAAATCATAACAAATAAACAACAATAATAAGTAAACAACAATAACAAGTAAACAACAATAACAAGTAAACAACAGTAATAAGTAAACAACAATAACAAGTAAACAACAGTAATAAGTAAACAACAATAACAAGTAAACAACAGTAATAAGTAAACAACAATAACAAGTAAACAACAATAACAAGTAAACAACAATAACAAGTAAACAACAGTAATAAGTAAACAACAGTAATAAGTAAACAACAATAACAAGTAAACAACAATAACAAGTAAACAACAATAACAAGTAAACAACAATACGTAAACAAAAACAAGTAAACAATATTGGCTACAAATATATTCAGAAAAACAACAATGCCTCTCTCAGTCTACGTAGCCTCACCGCTTAACCACCAAATATCCTTTAGGTAGGACCAAGGGGGTAGGACTAAGGGGGTAGGACCCAAGGGGGTAGGACCAAGGAGGGGGGGGGCCGCCTCCTACGATAACTCCCCCACTGATTTAACGATAGTGTGATCTCTCCCCCCTCCTCGATACCGTTCCCTAGTACAGGGTCTCTTAAGAGGTTCGTTCGTTCACCGTTCATGTGCTGGATGGTCTTTGTGTCTGATGATGTGAGAACGTAATGACCAGGTTGGTTTACGGGGAAGATTCTTAAATATGCTTAAAAATGGTTTTATTACACTGATATTTAAACTAATCCGCAAATGTTTACTTAAGTACCAGAGAGAGAAAGAAAGAAAGAGAGAGAGAGAGAGAAACGCTCCCTTTAAGTCCCACGTTAAATCCATTTTCTCTAGACACGAGAGACACTAACAGAGAAAACGAGACCAAAATTGTTAATGGTAAACTACTGAAATTTATTTAATACCCGAACTTACACTATGTCACACACTGTCGTATATTCTATCGTTAAACTATTTCAACAAAGTCAATATATAAACCAATGAGAATTAATTCATTGTTAACTGAGCTATTCTTAGACATTTATTAAAAACTATGTTTCTTAACTCGAGACTACACCCATATTTATCCCTTGTTTTCATCGTCTTTTTTTTCTCCTGGTTATCATACGTCCACCTCCTCTTATTCCTGTAGTCAGTTTATTTTATTCTCTACTGTATTTTAAACATTCTTGTTACCTAAACACATAATAAACCTAACGCCCTGAGTTCTTCTATGCAAGTTGTTGTACTTCAAAAGGTGAGGTCAGACTTGCGAGGTTGAGCCGGGTTTAAAAATGTGAACTAAGCAAACCCAAATCAAAGCTTACATTACCTTAGCTAACTGACGCTCTCTGAATAACTGATACTTGAGTTTAGTGATGGTAGCTGGAACAAGTTGGGTTTTACCTGTTTTTTACTAAGGTGCCTAGAATTGTTGTTAGTAATCCAAGTAACTAAACTGCTTAAATTACAACTGCTGGTGATTGATTCTTACTCGGGTAAACGAATAACTGTTCTTCTGTGCGGTCTAAATCATTGAGTCTAGGTGCGCGAGCAGGTACAGTTTTACCCATCAATACTACAGGTAATAAAGAACCTCACTACAGGGACATGTTTTATACAGGAGTGATACATGTTAGTGCTGGTGACCTACCTGTTTGAAGGAGCTGAGAGCGCCATTGATGCGGAGTGTGTCAGCAGCAATGGTAGCGATGCCTTCAGCAGTGGCGTGGGTGCCGCAGGACTCCTGGCGGGGAAGGTAGCGGAGGGAGGCGGAGGGCTTGGGGTGGTGGCAGTGGAGGCAGGTCTCCGGCTGTGAGTGTTGCCGAATGATACGGTCCCTGTAGAGCGTGGGCGCCACCACCACCACCTCGCTTATCCCGCCCTGCACCGACCGCACGCTCTCATGGGACGGCGCCCGCGGCAGGTGAGAGCAGGAACACCGCACTTGCGGCGCTAGGAGGCGGTACCCGCGATATTCGGGGCGGGTGCTACTCTCCCGCGCGTGTAACTCTATGTCCGGGACGGAGCGGGTGGCGCCAACGTCATCAGCTGCCCCTGAGACACACCGCTGGTTGAGGGAGACAAGTGCTGAGGAAGGAATGTACGAAAACATGACACTGTCACCGCTGTCGGCGCTCTCGCCCATTGTGATGAGTGGTCGCGGCATGATGGGCGTGGGCGTGTCGTCCGTGGGCGGCCCCAACAGGTTCTCAGTGCTGGCTGTCCAATACGTACGGCTCAGCGGTGTCACCATCACGCGCCCTCAACCACGCCCACACACCCACCTCGCCACATGGGCCCGCCAGCCTGGGATAACACCCACATCACCAGAGACTTGGGGCGTGGAGAGTGAGGTGTCCAGCGTGAAACCAGCAGCTACACCGCCTTCACACCTCAGTATCTAACCTGCAACACAAACAGTAATGGTCAGTATACAGTAGATGTACTTACACTCAGTCATAAACAAACACATCTCATAACTTAAACAAACAGAGCGACCTTCAAGTTACTGTTCCTCCAAAAGTCTATACGTGTACAGTGTTCATCTTACACACATGGTCACCCCGAGAGCCCCGGCGGCTACAGCAGCAACCATACACCTCTTTGCTAATAACCTAACCTAACCTAACCTACTAGGAGTACTTGACCAATAAGTAATATTTCCCGTCCTTGTAATTTACAACACAAAACTTAAAATCTAAATAAGAATTTGTTTTCATACAGATATTTAATTATAACCAAAACAACCAAAAAAAATCACGGTGTTTGTAGACTCACCATTAGCTTCCAATAACAGGAAAGTAAATGTTAAAAAAAGGTTAAACAAGAACATAACACAAGTCAAATATCATAACAAAATGACGGTTACAGACACGAGACAAATATAACACTCCCCCCCCCCCCCACCCCTCCATTGTTGGAACATAGACAAGGAAAGATTTTACCACTCTCCAAAAAAAATAATAATAATAATAAAGAAAATAATAGAATACCCAGGTTGTCTTATAGATCAAAACTACCACTAAGTCTTCTTCCTCTTCCACCTCTCCCCCCTCCTGCCGCTCCCCTTCCTCACCACTACGTCGTCCTCCTGCTCCCCCTCCACCACCTCTACCTCCCCTACCCCCTTCCTCCTCCTCCTCCTCCTCCACCACCTCTTCTTCCCACACCTCCTCCTCCTACCCCTGCTCCTCCTCCCCCTCCACAAAGTTTTAAAGTGTCCTCAGTGAGTAGACGACAGTGTGAAAATTTATCATCAGTATTGAGAGACGAAGGGGAGGGGGGGGGGGTGGCGTTAAAAAGTCAATATTTATCAGTTTCTCTTCAATCTACCTCGACAACGTAAACACCACGGCAGCCAATATTCTCACCAGGGTAATACTTGAGAGAGATAGAGAGAGAGAGAGAGAGAGAGAGAGAGAGAGAGAGAGAGAGAGATAAACGTTTTAAAACCAAACCACTGCCAGCCTCATCACACACACACACACACACACACACACACCACCTTCTTCCATCTCTCCTACTTCAACCACACAACATTTGAAGGAGGTGATACAGGTAAGGAGGTGATACAGGTAAGGTGGTGATACAGGTAAGGTGGTGATACAGGTAAGGAGGTGATACAGGTAAGGTGGTGATACAGGTAAGGAGGTGATACAGGTAAGGAGGTGATACAGGTAAGGTGGTGATACAGGTAAGGAGGTGATACAGGTAGGAGGTGATACAGGTAAGGTGGTGATACAGGTAAGGAGGTGATACAGGTAAGGAGGTGATACAGGTAAGGTGGTGATACAGGTAAGGTGGTGATACAGGTAAGGTGGTGATACAGGTAAGGTGGTGATACAGGTAAGGAGGTGATACAGGTAAGGAGGTGATACAGGTAAGGTGGTGATACAGGTAAGGAGGTGATACAGGTAAGGAGGTGATACAGGTAAGGAGGTGATACAGGTAAGGTGGTGATACAGGTAAGGAGGTGATACAGGTAAGGAGGTGATACAGGTAAGGTGGTGATACAGGTAAGGTGGTGATACAGGTAAGGTGGTGATACAGGTAAGGTGGTGATACAGGTAAGGTGGTGATACAGGTAAGGTGGTGATACAGGTAAGGAGGTGATACAGTTAAGGATACAACACATAAAGACACATAACAACAACAAGCAAGGATCTGGTCACGTCACATTACCTTAAGACTGGTAACGTATCTATATATAATTACCTCCGTGTGTTTACTTTGGTCACCGGCCTGTTGGTCTAGTGGTATGATTCTCGCTTAGGGTGCGAGAGGTCCCGGGTTCAACTCCCGGACAGGCCCGAATTTGTTTTTGTTTTTTTTACACACCTAAATCACACACAAACACCTCTCCCAAACACACCACTCACACACACACACACACATAAGCACCTAACCCACCCACCCACCCCCGCCCCCCCCCCCCCCCCCACACACATACATACATACACCCATCCGTCATGTACAGAGAGCGGAGTGAGTGAGTCAGTCCCATGTGCTTAACAGTGACGGTCGGACCTGTAAGCCTAACACCCCCCCCCCCCCCCCTAAAACATTATATATTAACACATATAACAGTCTTATCCCTCAGCACACCAGGATGGACCCACTGTACCCGGCCATCTTCACTACAACTCTATCACCAGGTACTCTCATTCGTACCCTAAGAGTAAACCAGAGACCTTAAGGACAGAGAACGAATACCGTACCCACTCAGCCACTGCAGCTCTAACATCGTCATTCCTTTGCTATAACAACACAAACTCCGCCATATTTGTATTATATCATCAGGGTAAACACCATTATTTTCGTCATATTTATCCAGGAACCTCTGCAATATAACCCCCCCCCCTCCTCCTCCCTCCCCCCTCTTTTGGGTGACACTCCAAGGCGAGACAATGTGATCCTCTCCGGTCACCGCCAACCCATTAGGGCGAGAAACCTGATACTTCGTGGGGCCATTTAAGACTTAATGTGTCCCTTCAAATGTTGTGTGGTTGAAGCAGGAGAGACGGAAGAAGGTCGTGTGTGTGTGATGAGACTGGCAGTGGTTTGGTTTTAAAACGTTTACACTCTCTCTCTCTCTCTCTCTCTCTGACCCAAAAACGGATTAATCTTAACTTGCAAATCTTATTAATGGCTCGAGCGCAACCGACGGCTCACCAGGGACCAACGGCTCAGCAGGAACCAACGGCTCAGCAAGAACCAACTGTACAACAGGAACCAACGGTACAACAGGAACCAACGGTACAACAGGAACAACGGCTTAAGAGGGACCAACGGCTCAACAGAAAGCAGCTCAACAGGGACCAACAGCTCAACAGGGACCAACGGCTCAACAGGAACCAACGGTACAACAGTAACCAACGGCTGAAGTGGACACAAACTTGAGTGGTATCAATGGTAATTAACTCAGGTAATTAAGAGCGTCTTTGAGGTGCCATGAGGGAACTAGGTGGCGAGGTGAGGGGAGGAGAGGAGAGGGGAGGGGAGGGGAGGTGAGGTGAGGAGAGGGGAGGTGAGGAGAGGGGAGGTGAGGTGAGGAGAGGGGAGGTGAGGAGAGGGGAGGTGAGGTGAGGTGGTGAGAGGAGGTGAGGTGGGGTGAGGTGTGGTGAGGGGAGGTGAGGGGAGGTGGAGGAGAGGTGTGAGGTGAGGTGGAGAAGTGGAGGAGAGGGGAGGTGAGGGGAGGTGGAGGAGAGGGGAGGTGAGGAGAGGGGAGGTGAGGAGAGGGGAGGTGAGGGGGTGAGGTGAGGGGGTGAGGTGAGGTGGAGGAGAGGAGAGGTGAGGAGAGGGGAGGTGGAGGAGAGGAGAGGGGAGGTGAGGTGAGGTGAGGTGGTGAGAGGAGGATAGGTGAGGTGAGGGTTTGGGAAGGTCAGGTCAGTGGAGGCGAGGACAGAGAGGGAAGGAGAGAGGGAGGGAGAGGAGTGGTAAAACGATGAGAGGAGAAATGTCTAGTAATAGGGGACGGGAGGGGTGGTAAAGGGACGGGAGGGGTGGTGAAGGGACGGGAGGGGTTGGTGAAGGGACGGAAAGGGTGAGCTAATGAGGGAAAAGGAGGGAGGGGAGTGATGGTGAAGTGAGATCAGGTGAAGTCAGTCAAGGAAGATGAGGATAGGAGAGAGAGAGAGAGAGAGAGAGAGAGAGAGAGAGAGAGAATACCACTAATCATACCACACACTCATCCCATCACTTCAACCTATATGTATACCACTGTCTTCTCCCCCACCCCCTCCCACCCACCCCCTATCCTTCATCTCGCTCGTGGTACAACATTCTCTTACCCCCACCCCCCCCCCCCACCCTCATCGATATCCCAGACTAATGAACCTTACAGGAGTCATTAAACAGCCAAGACAAAGGGAAAAAATTGAGGGTTTAGATAATCAATGAAATCCATGGAGAGACTCATAATAGCTGCTTAAGGCTTTGTAATGAGTTTTAAAGATGGTGGTGGTGATGATGATGATGGTGATGATGATGGTGATGATGATGATGGTGATGATGATGATGGTGATGATGGTGATGGTGATGATGATGATGATGATAATGATGGATTAGTGGATTAGTCTTATTAATGAGTGGGTTAGCCTTAATGAGTGGGTTAGTCTTACAAATGACATGATAATTATTCCCTTTAAAAAGACGAGTGGAAATTTGCTGGGGTAATTTGCATATTAATGAACTTTCCTTTACGGTACGTCAGACTGTAGTAAGCCAAGGAAGTGAAACAAAGCTGACTCACCTGTTTCAATGTCATAAGGAGGATTTACAGACGATTTACAGGTCTTAATAGAATTGACTGTAGGTTTAAGGATTTACAGACGATTTACAGGTCTTAATAGAATTGACTGTAGGTTTAAGAGAATTGAATACCTTTGCTATGGAATAAAAGCACTGATTACTGGATTTCCTTTGGGTTAGTTGTTGGTTCATGGATGTATCCCCCCACCCCTCCTCTCCTCTCTTGTCCCCTCATCCATCCCTTCTTCTCATCCATTTTCTCCCTCTCTTCCTCACTCACTCAGTCCATTCTTCAACTTCCTCCTCCTCCTCCTCTTCTTGTGTCTTTCCCTCAAGGCGAAATAATAATAGCAATAATAATCGTCATTCTCCTCAAATCGCTTTATCAGAATGACAAAAAAATATAAAATATAGTTTATTTATCTGGTAAAAAAACAGGAAAAAACAAACACTTCTTTTAAGACTAATGAAAAAATACGTTTCTCTGGCAAAAAAAATGGCAAATATCCTCACTTGTACGAAAATAAAAGAGGCGATTTTTTTTTCATTTTTGATCCACATTTTAATACAATTGTCTCCACTAGTCCTCCACACTCGTCCTCCACCCTCGTCCTCCACACTCGTCCTCCACACTCGTCCTCCACCCTCGTCCTCCACCCTCGTCCTTCACCTCCATTTGACCGTCTTCAAGATCTCCCCCGTCAAGGACCGCTCCCGACTCTGTGATAATATCTTTTTACTGCCAAAACCTTTTTCTTTGTGTGTTAAAATTCCGACATGTTTTTACAAGGAATATTTGAACAGAACTAAAACCTATGTGGATAAAAGGTTGTGTGTGTGTGTGTGTGTGTGTGTGTGTGTGTGAAGGAGAATCAAATAATTTTAAGTTAACTCATAATAACTCTTATTAATACTCGTAACTAAATATTTACCTCCATATTTTATTTTTATCAAGACAACTTATCACAAAGGTTCCAAAAATTTTACACACACACACACACACACACACACACACACGCGCGCGCGCGCACACACACACACACACACACTCATAAGACCATTAACAGGACGCCCCTACGTTAACCATTCCTCGTCTCATCTGTTTTATCTCTTAAATATTATCATCTCACACAAACAAATTAGTACATAAGTCATTAAAGTTAAAAAATACAAAATATATAAACTTTTACATTATTTTAAGGACTGAGAAATAAAAATATAAGTAGTTTTGTGGATTCCGGTTTCTCATCACTCTCTCTCAGCGCTGCGACACACTGAGGCGATGAGAAACAACAGAAAAACAACATTTCCTTAAAATTCCAAAACTTGGTCGAAACTCATGAAGAAAAACTATTGGAAAGGCTTAAGCTGCCAGTCAAACATAACACTGGTGTCAGGTATGAGGGAGTGTGTCAGGTATGAGGGAGAGTGTCAGGTATGAGGGAGAGTGTGTCAGGTAAGAGGGAGAGTGTGTCAGGTAAGAGGGAGAGTGTCAGGTAAGAGGGAGAGTGTGTCAGGTAAGAGGGAGAGTGTCAGGTAAGAGGGAGAGTGTCAGGTAAGAGGGAGAGTGTCAGGTAAAAGGGAGAGTGTCAGGTAAGAGGGAGAGTGTCAGGTAAGAGGGAGTGTGTGTCAGGTAAGAGGGAGAGTGTCAGGTAAGAGGGAGAGTGTCAGGTAAGAGGGAGAGTGTCAGGTAAGAGGGAGAGTGTCAGGTAAGAGGCAGAGTGTCAGGTATGAGGCAGAGTGTCAGGTAAGAGGGAGAGTGTCAGGTAAGAGGGAGAGTGTCAGGTAAGAGGGAGTGTCAGGTAAGAGGGAGTGTCAGGTAAGAGGGAGAGTGTCAGGTAAGAGGGAGTGTCAGGTAAGAGGAAGAGTGACAGGTAAGAGGGAGAGTGTCAGGTAAGAGGGAGAGTGTCAGGTAAGAGGGAGAGTGTCAGGTAAGAGGGAGAGTGTCAGGTAAGAGGGAGTGTCAGGTAAGAGGGAGTGTCAGGTAAGAGGGTGTGTGTCAGGTAAGAGGGTGTGTGTCAGGTAAGAGGGAGAGTGTCAGGTATGAGGCAGAGTGTCAGGTAAGAGGGAGTGTCAGGTAAGAGGGAGTGTCAGGTAAGAGGGTGTGTGTCAGGTAAGAGGGTGTGTGTCAGGTAAGAGGGAGAGTGTCAGGTATGAGGCAGAGTGTCAGGTAAGAGGGAGTGTCAGGTAAGAGGGAGAGTGTCAGGTAAGAGGGAGAGTGTCAGGTAAGAGGGAGAGTGTCAGGTAAGAGGGAGAGTGTCAGGTATGAGGGAGAGTGTCAGGTATGAGGGAGAGTGTCAGGTATGAGGGAGTGTGTCAGGTATGATGGAGTGTCAGGTATGAGGGAGTGTGTCAGGTATGAGGGAGTGTCAGGTATGAGGGAGTGTGTCAGGTAAGAGGGAGAGTGTCAGGTAAGAGGGAGAGTGTCAGGTAAGAGGAAGATGCTGGTGCGTTTGACCGTCCCGAAGGTCAAGTTCTTTGTCAAGTAAAATGTTGAAATATATGAGGTGAGGAAGGTGAAGGGGAGGAAGTGAGAAGGTGAGGGGGGGAAGGTGAGGGGGAGGAAGTGAGAAGGTGAGAGAGTGAGAGTGAGAAGGTGGGGGGAGAAGGTGGGAAGGGGGAGGTGAGAAGGTGAAAAGGTGAGGGGAGAAGGTGAGAAGGTGAGGGGGAGAAGGTGAGGGGGAGAAGGTGAGGAGGAAGTAAGAAGGTGAGAGAGTGAGTATTGTTTATCACTATATATATAATTTTATCTTAGTATACATATACATACCTACGTGAAGAACATGTATTTCGAGGTTTATTATACCCTTCTTATACTATGTGATGATAATGACGTTAATAATAACACACAGATCAATATAACTTAACAGTGATGTAATTAACACTATATAACACTATACCACAGAAGACAAATTACATAGAAGAGGCAGGTCACATAATACACGTCACTATCAGAGAGGAAGGACACGGTAAAAAAAAGAGACCCGTGAACTCCTGATGTGCAGGGTAAGGCCTTCCATACATTGGGTTGAGATAAGAAAACTCGTCAAAACTTAACAAAAGAGTTAATTTACCAAGTCTGGTCACGAGTCTCCCTTCAGGATAGATGAACAATGTGAGACGCTGCTAGGGGTATACAGGTTATCCCAGGGGAGGGGTTACGTCAAGGTGGTGCTTCTGTGGGGTAGGAAGTCCCAGGGGAGGAGGGGGAGGGGAAGGAGGGGGAGGGGAAGGAGGAGGAGGGGGTGTAGAGTATCCCAGGGGAGGAAGGAGAAAAAAGGAGAAACAGGAGGAGACAAAAGGAGGAAGAGGAGGAGGAGAAACAGGAGAAGACAAAAGGAGGAAGAGGAGGAGGAGAAGGAGGGAGAAGAAGTGTAGAGTATCCCAGGGGGGGAGGAGGAGGAGGAGTAGGGCACCCCAAGGCACTCCTGCAGCCGACACACACACACACACACACACACACACACACACGAAAAAAACATCCTTGAAGAAACTACCTGAAAGCTTTACTCTGGTTTTGAGAAGGTCACGGAGGGGAGAGAGTGTTACGTGAGTACCTGAGGAGGGAAGGTGAGAGCGAGGAGAGGAGGGAGGAAGGGACGGGAACGGAGGAGGAAGGAACGTGAACGGAGGAGGAAGGGACGGGAAGGAGGAGGGAGAGACGGGAAGGAGGAGGAAGGGACGGGAACGGAGGAGGAAGGGACGGCAAGGGAGGAGGAAGAGACGGGAAGGGAGGGAAGGACAAGGGAGGGGAGGAGATGAGTAAAGGAGAGATACTGTAGCTCAACCATTCACTACAGCAACAGGTGTGACGTAACATTTCTCTGAGCCAGGTACTGAGAGCCAGGTATTGCGAACCAGATAATGAGAGCCAGGTATTGAGAGCCAGGTACTGAGAGCCAGGTAATGAGAACCAGATACTGAGAGCCAGGTATTGAGAGCCAGGTACTGAGAGCCAGGTACTGAGAGCCAGGTATTGAGAACCAGATACTGAGAGCCAGGTACTGAGAGCCAGGTACTGAGAGCCAGGTATTGATAGTATTCGTTTCGCTATTATATAACCCTAAAGATGTTTTCCAATACACCATCTCTACAAGACACAGATGAAGACATAAACAGTCGTCAAGCTATATACTGTACGCTATTGGGAGCCTTCTTATATCCTATGACCAACGGAGCGAGGACTTTGATCTGTCGGTAGCGAGGAAACACGAATCAAGACAGAGACAAGTAAGTGACCTATGATAACCACAAACAGGGGAACACATCTTCAATGATTGGTGGATCTTGTTGTTGTTTTTCTCTTATTTCCATATAAAATTGGCTCGTGTTTTTCATTTTTTTAAAGTAGTGTCTAACTAAAAAAAACACATCCGTATCAGAAGATCTTTATTGTGTGTATGTTTTGTTCTTGAAATTCTGTCTGCCTGCACAGTGTGGAATATCATTACGGTATCCGATTCCTCTTGCGGTGAGTGAAGATCGTGTCTTGGTTCCACTCCCCGACAAGAAAACACAGACATTGACTTCTCCAATGGAAAACTCTCCAGCCAGGTAAAATATTTTCATTGGATGAGACATAAGTTCAGAGGCACCTGGGGCATGTTCACGTATATATTTACACAAAGTCAGTGTGTGCTGTTTTGCTGGCTGAGAATGTCATGAATTTCTGCCAGGGCGGAACCTGACGTCCTGCAAGTGTCTGATAGGATCGTGCTCCACTGACAGCCACGAGTCTTCTCCTTTCCTTCCCCTCCACCCAATATTAATGGTTATTTCGGTCAAACACATCCACAACGGCAGTGTCAGGGAATGGAATCCAGCTATTATACACACCGTGAACAGTAGTCGCTGGTGTGTACTCCATATTGGGGGAAACGGTTTTCTTTAATATGTACAGTCCCCTTCACTAGTGCGTTTACAGGGGCTCGTCATATAAACATTCCACTGATTTTCTTCGAGATATTTGTTTTAATATTGCTTTAACTTTAATTCCATAGTACGTCTACTATTGTGAGTTTCCTACTGTCCAATATAAACAAACACAACGCTGCCACACTGCACAAAACCTGACGAGCCCCTGTAAACGCACAAGTGAAGGGGACTGTACCTTAACTCTTCTTTAGCGATCTTCCTCACTGAACCATCCTCACGAAACACTACAGGTGGCACAGGTGTGATAGGATGACTGAACACCTCAAACATCAGAGTGTCATGTCGAACCTTTGCAATCGTTCGAGCTCTCCGGAACATATTATCTGCACCAATACTGATCAGGACTTATTTTCAGCCAACAACAACTGTATTGAGACTAATGGTTTCGTTCTCTCGTCCATGGTGGTAAAGATACAGTAATTTAAAGACGACTGCGGCTAAATGTACAACATAAGACTATCACAGTGGAACCATCTTACCACCTTTACACCACCTATGTCTATAAACACCATTTTTTTCCATGGTTCATAAAAACTCCTTAGATATTTTTTTTAGACAAGTTATTTCTACAGTAATAATATTAAAGAATTTTTTATTACATAGATCTCATGATTATACACAAAAACACAGAGACCTATTGATCGCTATGCTCCCTCACCAGGCGAGTGGGTAATAACATGAATGCCCTAACCTTCCAGATTTCACTGCTGGAAATGGCCAATTCTAGTAGCGTCGAATTTTTTGATAAATGTTTGCATGAAAACTTTTGCAATTTCTGTAGCACTTTTAATCTTATTCTGTCTTACACGAGTCTTTCATCTTCCTCTCCTGGAAGCCGGTGAACGGGTAATGGAAAGGGCTGAACCGAGTGAAAGGGTGCTGGAACCGAGTGAACGGGTGCTGGAACTAACTGAACGGGTGCTGGAAGGGGAGAAATATGATTCGCCCCGGAAGTGTATCAAGATTATAGGCTGACGAGACTACGAGGTGCCAAAGGGGAAGGAGAGCACGGCGAGGTGGTCAGGACAGAGTGCATTATTGACGAGGCTGAGACGAGAGAGAGAGGAACGATCAATGACCACACCAACCTTCTGTTATGTCCTGCATGGTCTCTCTCTCTCTCTCTCTCTGCCTTCATCTATCTATCTATCTATCTATCTGTCTACCTATCTATCTATCTATCTACCTATCTATCTATCTATCTATCCATTATTGTAACTCAGTTCAGGTGAGTGCGTGTACAGATAGGTGATGGTGTACATCGTGTGTACACCTCCCCCCTCCCCTACACAAGGTAAGAGTCACCTGAGCTTCATTAGTGAGGTGTAAGGAAGGTCTCTTACCTGGTGGAAAAAAAAGTTTGGTTCAGGGAGAAAATAACAGCGCGGGAGAGGAAGAGGAGAGGAGGAGGAGGAGGAGGAAGAGGGGAGGAGAGAAGAGGAGGAAGAGGGGAGGAGAGAAGAGGAGGAAGGAAGAGAAGGCGGGGGAAGATGATGATGGAAACAAGAGAAGAGAAGAGAAAAATGATTTGAGAGATATGCAAGTATGATGAGAGGAAAAATAGAGTAACAGAAGGGACAATATGAGGGAAAAAACAACCAATCGAAGGGAAAATAGGAGGAAAAAATAGAGTTCTAGGAGGAAAAAATTATGGGGGGTAAATAAGGAAAATGAGGTGGTTGAGGCTCTTGGGGGACACCTTGATAATGAGGGTGTGAGGGAGAGAGGGTGAGGGAGAGAGGAGGGGGAGAGGGAGGGATGTGAGGGAGAGGGTGTGAGGGAGAGAGTGTGAGGGAGAGGGTGTTAGGGAGAAAGAGGGAGAGGGTGTGAGGGAGAGGGTGTGAGAGAGAGGAGGGGGAGAGAGGGAGAAGAGGGAGGGGGAAGAGGGAGGGAGTGTGAGGGAGAGGGTGTGAGGGAGAGAGGAGGGGGAGAGAGGGAGAGGGTGAGTGGTGAAGGTGAGAGGGTGAGGGAGAGAGGAGGGGGAGAGAGGAAGAAGAGGGAGGGGGGGGAAGAAGAGGGAGGGAGAGTGAGTGAGAGGGTGTGAGGGAGGGAGAAGAGGGAGAAGGAGTGTCAGGGTGTGTGAGAGAGAGAGAGAGAGAGAGAGAGAGAGAGAGAGAGAGAGAGAGAGAGAGAGAGAGAGAGAGAGAGAGAGAGAGAGAGAGACAATAAAATGTAGAAAAATTTTTAAAAATAAAGCGAAGGACAAAATAAAATAAAAATAAAAAAATTAAGTGGAATAAAAAAATCTCTCTCTGGGTGCCTGGGGGTGATGGGGGGGAGGGAGGGGAGGAGGGGGGGAGATTGATGTTCCCTGATGAGAGATAAGAGTCAGAGAGATCAGTGAGATTAAGGAAAAACGAGCCGGTGAATCAATAAGAGTCGTGCGAATACTGTGCTGAGGGGAGAGGGAGAGGAGAGGGAGGGGAGGAAAAGGGAGTAGGGAGGGGAGAAATAGGCGGGGAAGGGAAGAAGAGAGAAGGGGATGAGGAGGGACAGAAAAGGAAGGGAGGAAGAGAAAGGAAAGGAGGAAGAGAAAGGAAAGGAGGAAGAGAAAGGAAAGGAGGAAGAGAAAGGAAAGGAGGAAGAGAAAGGAAACGAGGGAGAAAAAGGAGGAAGGAGAGAGAGGGGAAGAAGGAGGAGGGAAAGAAAAAGAGGGAGAGAAAGGAAGGGATGAGGAAAATAGTTAATTGACTGACTGACTGACTAATCACACTTTTTCCACTCGAGGGAATTATTTATCCATACGGTTCATTACATACTGCAGGCCGAACACTAATACAGCCATGCCGTAAGAACATCACAAAAAAAACGCAGACTGGGTACCGTACCTAACCTAACCTAACCCAACGCCGAGGTAAAAATTTCTCATTATCAAGCCACTAAAAAGTTATCATCGGGGATATAAAAAATAAATAAATTGGGTCATCAGATTAAATTAACGAGCGTAGAACTGCTCTTTAGAGGTCACGTGTGGTAATACTGATCACACTTTAGGAAATAAGGAGAAAAAAAACGAGAGGTTAACCTAACGAAGTCGTCCTCAATATCGTTCTAAATTTACCGAGAAAAAAAAATTGTACATTGGTAAAATTTTATTTAGAATCAAAACAAAACTTAAAAAAAAAACTGGACTGATCTTGTGTTGACAGGATTTTCTCCATAATAAAACAATAAAACTTTCTTAAAACGATAAATAAAACAAAAAATAAATAAAAATCGAAAAATCTAAATCAAAATCACACAAGAGATTTTATGTCCCTGGAAAACTCAACATTAAAAATTTATTAGAATATGAGAGAAAAGTCCCATGATATTTTTCACACACACACACACTAACCGTACTATCACCGCTCGCCCTACCATCACCCCTCACCCCATCACCCTCACCCCATCACCCCATTACCCCTCACCCCATCACCCTCACCCCATTACCCCTCACCCCATCAACCACCTATAGAATATAACCCAGAAGCATCCCTAACTCACGTCATCCTCAGGTACCCAATATAGGTGTGTGTGTGTGTGTGTGTGTGTGTGCGTGTGTGTGTCCCTGAATGCCTCCCGTTGCGCGGTGTACTACAGTCTTAACTAAAGCTGTGACCTTGACCTCTGACCTGACCCCAAAGTCACAAACAAATTTAGCATTTATTTACCATTATAAGACATATCAATCATCACACTCCCAGCGGTCGAGTTTCCTGAAATTTATTGACAAGATAAATTTTCATTCTTATTGTGGAAAATATTCCCCATTTCCCCTTCGCTAAATTGCCTGGAATGTTGGCAAAATCATGACCAGATTCTAGAAATATCGAAAGTTGACGGTGAGTGCGGCGGCGACCAATAGTAAAATAGGATTCAATCTCAACTTGTGGGAGAGTGACGATCAGGGGTTGTGATTGGTTGTAGGGCGTTGAGGCTCTTGCCGGCTTGGAGGAAACCAATTTACTGTTTTTTCATGATGATAAATAAAATAAATAAATAAATAAATAAATAAACCTCAAGTAAGTGTGGGTGTGTGTGGGTGTGTGGGTGTGTGTGGGTATGTGTGGGTGTGGGTGTTAACACTTCATAATTTTTAGACAGATTTCACCCCAAATGAAAAAAAAAATCGGCTTTGTAATTAATAAAAAAAAAAAAAAGGTTTTATACCCAGGCTTTTTTTTACACCCCAGTATATATATACAATAGAGGTCATTGACTTAACAGCACAATACAACCACATTTTTGGCTCAACTACCATACAACCACAATACATAACAACCATTGTGGGGAAAAGATTAAAAAACACGAGAAAAAAAAATAACCCTCGACAATACAGACCAATTATTCCGGGACCTGCAGTGAGGGATGGTTATAAAATTCATTAGTTACCATTCAATTTTTTTTCTTCGTTTTCTTTGACGATTTTAATACATCAGAGGGAGAGGTGGAAAAAAAATTAATAATAATAATAATAAAAGGAATAACTAATGAAGAGGAATAACAATTAGCAATAGCCAAGCGTGTGTATGGCAGCTGTAGCACACACACACACACACGCACACAAGCACGCACGCACACACGCACACCCTCCAATACAATCGACGGTCAGTCTTATTCTACTAAGTAATGAACAAGAATAAGACTAGTCATTAACAGAGTGAGAAAGACACCTTTCTCTCTCTCTCTCTCTCTCTCTCTCTCTCTCTCTCTCTCTCTCTCTCTCTCTCTCCGTGAAGTGAACGATGGACTCGAGGCTCTGAGTGTTGTCCTTAGTGAATAAGAGATAAAAGAAGATGGAGACAGGAGAAAAAAGAAAGAAGAAAGAAAGAAAAAAGAAAGAAAGAAAAACGAAAAAGAAAAAAGAAAGAAAGAAAAAAAAAGTCGTATATACTCAAGACCAAAAAGGGAGAGAGAGAGAGAGAGAGAGAGAGAGAGAGTTGACGACAGGTGTTGGGAAGGTGTGAGAGAGAGAGGGAAAACAAGAATGAGTGGAAGGGGGGAAGTGAGAGAGAGGGGGAGAAGTGAGAGGAAGAGGGAGAAGTGAGAGAAAGGTAGAGAAAGCGAGAGAAAGTGAGTGACCTGAGATGACCAGAGGAGTGCAGGTTGGACTCGATAGGTCAGACGGTTAGGTTAGGTTATCAAGGACAGGTAAGTAAGCTGGACAACCAATCACAGAACATCTTTCCTCCTACCACCCCACCCCCCCCAAGTCACTCCCCTTCTTCCTCTTCTCTTCTCCCCCTTCTCCCTCTTCTTCGTCCCCTCTCCCTCTTCTCTTCCCCCTTCCATTATTTTTCCTCACTTCCCCCACTCCTCCTTCCATCAGGCCAGACTAGAAGCTATAACACACACACACACACACACACACACACACACACACAGAATACGGAGAAGAGTAAGAAAACAAGAAGAAAATGAACCCAAAATGTCAAATGTAAGTTGAAAGAAATATAAACAAAATGAAGGAGAGAAGAAAATAAAATAAAAGGGAAGAGGAGGAGGACGAGGGGGAGAAGAGGGAAATAAAGAGAATAAGGAAAAAAATAAATTAGACAATGAAGAAACAAACAGAATAAATGAATGGCGAAAACAGAAACAATATATGAAAAATAAAATAAAAAAAAAAAGTAAAAATTTGGTACCGGGGGTTGAGTGGTTTGATGGGGGTGGGGGAGGGGGGTGGGGGAGGGGGGTGGGGGGTTGTTTTTCATCCCACCCCCATTCCTCCACCCCAAGGACGACAGACACGACACAGCGGGGAATGACGACACAAGAGGATGAACGGCTCTGTCCTTTGTATGGCGAAAAGAATGACGGTAATTTATGGGGGGGGGGGGGGGGTAAGGGGAGGAGAAAATGGTGACCGTGTTGGAGAGAACTAGTTAGTGTGGGGGATGGGGTGGAGGGGGAAGAGGGAGGGATGGAGAGGGAGGGATGGAGAGGGAGAGGAGACGGAGAAGGGGTGTTGGAGAGGTGGAGAAGGGGTGTTGGAGAGGTGGAGAGGTAGTTTATGGGTTCTTCAATATATATATATATATTTCCCTCTTCACTACCACCGCTGTCCTCATAAGTTGCCTTCCCTGCCTTCCGCCGCTGTCTGCCAGCCTGCACCCACCCACACATCCGGAACACCAGACGTACTATGTTAGGGAAAACTACCACGAACATAACCACCAGACGTATACAATGTTGGGAAAATCTACCACGACCCTCACGGTGCCACTATAAACGACAAAGACCCTCACGGTGCCACTCTAAGCGACATAAGACCCTCACGGTGCCATTATAAGCGACAAAGACCCTCATGGCACATTCTACCTCCTCACCAAGTGTCACCTCTGGCCACGACCTCCTCCTCCACCAGCAGCGCCTTCTGGGAGAACGACTTAACTCTTCAGGTTTTATATCGAAAGTAATAAAATTCTTCAACCTCTCCTTCAGCGACTGCCAGTGAACACAAGCCACAGTGTCTCTTGTCAAACTCGAGTACCTGAATGTTCACTCAGCCACGTAAGTCACCATTAGTACAGGTATAGTTATTAACCCCTTGTGAGGTTATTAGTGTTATTTTGTTATCAGTGTCATTCTAAGGTTATTAAGTGTTATTATAAGATTATTAAACTGTTATTTTGTTATAAATGACATAAAATCAACTGGAGTTAACCAAATACAATATTAAAAATGCCGCCCCTGTAGTGAAGGATTTCATAGTATCCCAATCATCCTCCACTGCAGCCAATGAGCTCGTTAAAACTCCTTCACAACACCTTAATATCACAACACAAATTGCTTTGGGAATATAAGGTGATGTCACTACAGAGAGAGAGAGAGAGAGAGAGAGAGAGAGAGAGAGCTACAATACAAATTACTTAACATAAATAATAGTGTAAATTATACAACAATAATGGCCAATACTCGTTAATATCTACCTAATGTTTCCAGTTATCATTATTATTTTTTATTAATTGCATCGAAAATTAAAAGTCACTGATAAATGAGAAGATAAAATTTCCGTGAACTTATGTTGATAGTTAAATAGTTTGTGATCACCAGGACAAGCATTATATAGTGGTAATTGGCCTTATAGATCAAGAAATACTCAATATAGTATTACAGTATTATCTTTCTATAGTTCTGAGTATTATAAATTCTGATACTTTAAATTATTACTATAAATAATCCTACATTGTTACCACTATAATAATAATAATAGTAATAATAATAATAATAATAATAATAATAATAATAATAATAATAATAATCCAGACTTATAAAATCAAACATCACTTAAGCAGACACAGACCTACAAACGAACCACAGCAACCTTGGATTAATTTCGGCGTGATTTACATCCAAATAATATCATGTAGACCTTGTATTGTTACATATCGATCAAACCACCCACACACACACACACGCACCAGTAAACATTACCCTTCTGAGGTCACTAAAGTCCATTCCTTCAGTTCCCGTCACCCATCCCTCTTTTGTTGTGGTTCCCTCACCTGGAAAAAAACGACAAACATATTAATTAACCTGTAGTGTACGACCTTCCAGACACCTGTACCTATATATGGTATCAACATCTTATATAAAACACACAACAGTTATAGTATGACAACCTATAAGATATAGAGATGATATATAATACTGTTCTTCGGTGACGCTATACCGGGCGTACCACAGGGCTTTGGGTAGCTGCTTTCTCCCTTACTGTTTATCTGCACATTTACTGGGAGCCTTACACCCCTCTCTCTCTCTCCCTCTGTTCATCTGTTTTCTCTCACTCTCTCTCTTTTTCATATATTTCTCTCTCTCCCCCTCTCTCTTTTTCCTTGTCATCCCTTTTTCTCTCTCTCACATATCTGTCTATCTCTGTCATGTCTCACTGTTTTCCCTCACATATCTCTCACTGTATATAATCGAGTTTATTCATCACTCTCACATGACAACTTCCATTACTCTCCAGCAGGTGCGTCACATTAAACAACAAAAGGTAAATATAGTTTATTTTCACTTCGGTATACAGAGTGCATACGGCGTCAACCAACACGACCCGAGAGATAATAGTCTAAATTATAACCCAAACAACAAAAAAAGAAACAATAACAACAACAACTTTAAACAACAACAACAATAACAACATCAACAAACAACAACAACCACAAACAACAACAAACAATAACAAAGAAACGAAAACCCAAAGATAAAAAAAACAAAACAAAGACGTCCACCAAGAGACAAAACAAATTAAAATATATTAAAAAAAATATATATATTATTTAGTGAAAGTCGTCATTATATTGTGGATTAAGCTACACTGGTACTGATGATGTTTGATGTGTTACCCTGTTGTTGTTATGGTCAGGTTATTAGTGTGTGATAGTAAGTGTTATCAGTGTTGGTATTAGGTTATCAGTGTTATTTTGTTATCAGTGTTGTTATTAGGTTATAGAATGTGTTATATAAGGGTTAAGATATCACATCAACACTGCCCTATATGGAGGCCAGTTATCACCTCTGGATCGACGCTAAGATAACTCAGATAACTCGCTTTACTCCTCCCACGCTAAGACCTTATGATAAATGTGTAATATAACTTGGTAATATTTTGTGGTTTCAATTAATAATAAAAAAAATCTTGTACTTTCTTCATGCTCTTATATTCTACTATATTTGTGATATATTGTAGATTAAAATATATACGATACTTTAGTGAGTGGTTACAAAAACGACCAAATATCATGGTAATAAATTTTAGCCTTTTCTTAATGGCTGTTTTGGGTTAGGATAGGATGGGTCGGGTCGGGTCGGGTAAAGGTTAGGTTAGGTGAAAATTTATATCACAAACAAAAATATAGATTACCAGTAGATATATTACCCATTAATCTTGTTTATTTCCTAGTTAAATGTCATCATGTTATTGGCAGTGGGGGTTTGGTTAGGAAGGGGTCAGGGTGGTTAGGGAGAAGGTGGGGGTAGGGTGTTAGGGAAGGTCGGGTCAGGGTGATGATGGGGCGAGAGAGAGAGAGAGAGAGAGTACTGTACGAGGAAGAGAATAAGGAGGAAAAATCGTCAACGTGAGGGAGGTAACAGGTTCCCTCCTTCACCTCCCCATCCTCCTTTCCTCCCCATCCTCCTTCCCTCCCCATCATCCTTCCCTCCCCATCATCCTTCCCTCCCCATCCTCTTTCCCTGCTGTGACGTCTGGCAAAGTAAAACGCGACCAATCAGAACGCTGGCAAAATGTGATCGATCTGAACCAGTGTGGAGTTTCCGGGTCAATAATAATTCTTGGTGATAAACACGTGTTGTGCAGGAGGGTACCTTGTTGTTATTAATGATGATGATTTTAATGATGTTTATATTTTTATTGTTACTACTGGCGGTGTTGTTGTTGTTGTTGCTGCTGTTATTGTTACTAGAGGCGGTGTTGTTATTGATGTTGTTGTTGCTGTTATTGTTACTACAGGCGGTGTTGTTATTGTTGTTGCTGCTGTTATTGTTACTACAGGCGGTGTTGTTATTGTTGTTATTGCTGCTACTAGTGGTGTTGTTACTGTTGTTATTGCTGCTACTAGTGGTGGTGTTGTTACTGTTGTTGTCGTTATCCTTGCTATTATTGTTGTTATTGTTGCTACTGTTGGTGTTGTTATTGTTGTTGTTATTATTGTTGCTACTGTTGGTGTTGGTGTGTTTTTTTTTTTGTTCTTTCGCTACTGCTGTTATTGTTGTTGTTGCTACTGCTACTCTTTCTGTTCCTGTTGCTTCTGTTAGTGCTGCTACCTAATCATGTTCCCACTGCTCGTTACTGCTTTTGTTATTCATTCTAGTCTTGTTGTGGCTACTTTTTTAGTTCCAGTTGCTGCTACTTGTTCTGTTCCTGTTGCTGCTAATTTTCTGTTCATGTTACTGCTATTTTTCTGTTCCCGTTGCTGCTACTTTTCCTGCTCCTGTTGCTGTTAATTTTTCTGTTCCTGTTGCTGCTAATTTTTCTGTTCCTGTTGCTGCTAATTTTTCTGTTCCTGTTGCTGCTACTTTTTCTGCTCCTGTTACTGCCATAGACACTTAACATAACCTTCCAATCCATTTTATATACCTTTTTGTTTTATTTTCCCAGTACACTTTAATTACCTCCTATCTATAAAGGTTTAAATTGAGGCCAAAAATAAAAATAAAAATAAAAAAATCCGAAGAAAATTTAAAAGATTCTGGTGTTTGAGAAATCCGTGACTTACCTTCTGTAAATCACCAAAAAGGGATTAATTAAGACTGAACTAATTAGTGACTTCGTTTCGGGTTATGATGCGAGTTGTGAGTCGCTGTAGAGAGTTAAATAAAGTGATCATTGTCTGTCACTCAGTTGGGAATCATTCTACCATATTTCTCTCAGTGTCAAATCACCAACATAATGCAGAACGTGTATAGTGAATGATGAAACTCTTGTGTTATGCTTAGATTCCTTCCTTCCTTCGTTCTTTCCTTTTTTCTTTCCGCCTTTCCATCTTTCCTTCCTCATTCCTTCCATCCTTCATTATTTTCCTCCTTCCTTCCCTTCTTTCTTTCTTCCTTCCCTTCTTTTTTTCTTCCTTCCTTCACTCCCTCCCTTCTTCATTCTTTCCATTTTTTCTCAATTCCCTTCGTCCCTTCTTCCTTCCTTCATTCTTTTCCTTCTTCCTTCCTTCTTTCCTTCCTCCATCCCTAACCTCACCTCAGTTCTGTTTAAAGTGTTCTTCAACCAATCACGTTCTTGTTCTTCTGTTATATCCCGGGTACCTCCCCCAATGTCCAGTACTAGTTTCTTCCTGCCAGACTCTGATGAACAAAGTTTTAGTCGGAAATACACACAAAAAAATTTCAAACTTTTGTTCAATAGTTTTTCATCACTAAAGTTCAACTCCTGTCTCTCCTCGTGTGGTATTGTCTTAACGGGCTTAAGTTTGTCTACCTGAAATGAGTCTCTCCCAGGTAGAGAGTCTCCCAGGTTATAATTCTCCTAGGTTATGAGTCTCCTAGGTTATGAGTCTCCTAGGTTATGAGTCTCTTAGGTATAAGTCTCCTAGGTTAGAGACAGAAGCCCAAGGCAAACGTTTTTCAAGTAGTAGAAAGTTCCTACAGGCCGGAGACAGCCCCTACAGGCCGGAGACAGTCCCTACAGGCCGGAGACGGTCCCTACAGGCCGGAGACAGCTTCCCATCTCAAATATATATATATATATATGTGTGTGTGTGAATGTGTGTGAATATATATAATCTCCTAAAGCTACAAACAAGGGAATGGTTGGTAAGAAAAACAATATATTCAACAAAACAGGACATCAATACCCACTTAACTTAACCCAACCTCACCTCATCTAACCTGATAACACAAGACCCAAAAGTTACTCCTGTATGTGGTCGAGGAGTCAACTATTTTGCATTTTTTTTCATAGTTCAGAATATTATTATCGATTATTGGTTAAGTGTGTGTGTGTGTGTGTGTGTATAATCATTTAATTATCTTACCTTAATATACACATTCTACCTGTCGAGCAGTGACTCCTATCCTTATTAACAGGTGAGTTGATTAATAATTATATACCAGGTCACACTCCTACCTGTCCAACATTACCTGTCCATTATCAAATTACTTATACTGAATATCACGTAAGCTTAAATTAATCACACCATCCGTTTCTCCTTTATAATATTGCTTTAAAAAAAACTTCGGTACCTTTTAGATAAAATTCGTTAATGGGAACACATCCTGTCATCATTAGTGGTGGATAATTACCGTAATTATCATCATCATCATCATCATCTTCATTACAGGTGTACCTTCTCTAATGATGTCTCGTAATTGGAATCTTCTCTGTATGAAATATTTATCTCGTGTGTGTGTGTGTGTGTGTGTGATAAGCCCCAGTTGTTTCCCTTGATGAGATTAGGTGATCCAATTGTGCTACGTGTCTGTCTGTCTGTCTGTCACATACAGGTAGCAGCCACACGCACCCCCCTACCCTGTTGCTCTGCTAATTTGCTTTTTTAAACTCTGATAATATCGCCATACTGAATACACGTGTTTTAATTTTATAATGGACAAAAAAAAAAAGTTATTCAATTAGTAAGTATTTTTAAAAGGTGAATACACTCATGCTGTCAACAGGTGATTTTATTATTATTCTTACACAATATTGAAATGCGATATGTTTTTAAATATTTAATAAAGGTGTTGCCATGTGGAATAAAAGTGTTGCCATATTGGATAAAAGTGTCGCCATATTGGATAAAGGTGTTGCCATGTTGAATAAAAGTGTCGCCATATTGGATAAAAGTGTCGCCATATTGGATAATGGTGTTGCCATGTTGGATAAAAGTGTTGCCATATTGGATAATGGTGTTGCCATGTTGGATAAAAGTGTTGCCATATTGGATAAAAGCGTTGCCATATTGGATGAAAGTACTGTCATATTGGATAAAGGTGTTGCCATATTGGATAAAAATGTTATGTTGGATAAGTGTTGCCATATTGGATAAGTGTTGCCATATTGGATAAAAGAAGTCAAATTGGATAAGCGTTGCCATATTGGATAAGCGTTGCCAAATTGGATAAAAGCGACAGGTGGTGTAGGTGTGTGTGTGTGTGTGTGTGTGTGTGTGTACGACAGGTGGGGCAGGTGTGTGTACGGCAGGTGTATGTGTACGGCAGGTATGTGTGTATGGCAGGTGTGTGTGTGTACGGCAGGTGTGTGTGTGTACGACAAGTGGGGCAGGTGTGTGTACGGCAGGTGTATGTGTACGGCAGGTATGTGTGTATGGCAGGTGTGTGTGTGTACGACAGGTGGGGCAGGTGTGTGTACGGCAGGTGCCCAGATAAAGATTCAATCCCCTACTGCAGTCTATATTTCTTCATGACCTATGACCTCTTCTTTGACCGATGAACTTTAACAGTTCATCTGGGCTTCGTACTACACGTTTATTACAGGTAGGTGACGTGTTAAGTATTCTGCCATCTAAGTATTTACTCATGAAATGTTTTTGATGTGTTATATATTTTCAACCATGCATGACCTCTGACCTTTCCATTTGACCCTTAACTCTGATCTTCCTTACATCAGCTCCAAGGTAGAGGCGTTAACCTGTCAAAGGGATAAGCCATCTTTTATACCCTCGACAATATTGAAAAAACGAACCTAACCTAACCTAGAATATTTATGTGATGTTTCTTGTGTTACTATGGTCGATATCCGCTTGGCTATTGGCTAGAGTTACCTCATACCAACACGTCGTTTCAAATGACTAGTTGTTATCATGTAAAGTGCTTGTTCTGTAGTGAGGTTCATAAATATAGTACAAATTTACATTATAACACAAAATGGTGAGACGAACGTATTGATAAATTGCTCGATATACATAAACGAATGGACTAATTATATTTTCAGTTGCATATGAGGTTAGGTTAGGTGAGGGCTGTGTCGGGTGAGGCTGCGTCGGGTGAGGGCTGTGTCGGGTGAGGCTGTGTCGGGTGAGCGCTGTGTCGGGTGAGCGCTGTGTCGGGTGAGCGCTGTGTCGGGTGAGGCTCTTACACTGATTTGGGATTAAAAGGCATTGAATAGGAAAAGAGGTTCATGACTCGAGAGAGAGAGAGAGAAGTTATAAAGAATGAATAAGAAACAAAAATGGAAAAGAAAAAAGAAAATGGGAAAGAAAAATGGGAAGAAAAAGAATATAGAAGAAAGAAAGAAAGAAAGAAGAGAGAGAGAGAGAGAGAGAGAGAGAGAGAGAGAGAGAGAGAAGTTATAAAGAATGAATAAGAAACAAAAATGGAAAAGAAAAAAGAAAATGGGAAAGAAAAATGGGAAGAAAAAGAATATAGAAGAAAGAAAAGAAAGAGAGAGAGAGAGAGAGAGAGAGAGAGAGAGAGAGAGAGAGAGAGAGAGAGTTATAAAGGCTGAATAAGAAACAGAAATGGAAAAGAAAAAAGAAAATGGGAAAGAAAAATGGAAGAAAAAGAATATAGAAGAAAGAAAGAGAGAGAGAGAGAGAGAGAGAGAGAGAGAGAGAGAGAGAGAGAGAGAGAGAGAGAGAGAGAGAGAAAGTTATAAAGGCTGAATAAGAAACAGAAATGGAAAAGAAAAAGGGAAAGAAAAATGGGAAGAAAAATAATATAGAAGAAAGAAAGAGAGAGAGAGAGAGAGAGAGAGATATGCAGACAGAGAGAGAGAGAGAGAAAGAGAAAAAGACAGATATGCAGACAGAGAGAGAGAGAGAGAGGAGAGAAACAGACAGACAGACAGAGTGGGTGAGTCCTCTGTACTGTATCTCAATTCTCCTTAAATCTTCCCATATCTGTCAAGATTTACACGGCGGGGAGAGAGAGAGAGAGAGAGAGAGAGAGAGAGAGAGAGAGAGAGAGAGAGAGAGAGAGTAACGAGACCAAACTTACACCAATTAAAAAAGGCCAAAACAAAATAATCTGAACGAAAAAAAAAATCATTAAAAAAAAATAAAAAATATAAATTAATAATTCACAAATAAAAACATATATCCCCATCCACCTCATATATCTGTTAATACTCCTAGCGTCTTTTAGGGGAGCTAATTAACCCAAACATAAGCTAATTAAATATTCCCACCATTAATTTCCTTCCTTCCTTCCTTCCTTCCTTCCTTCCTTCCTCAATATTAAATACCAGAATCTCTCTCGGGACACAACACAAGAAACAATTAATTAAACCAACATTGTAGCGGCAGATGTTCCTTCCTTGCAACAAAAACAAACAAACAAAACTAATTAATATCGCATTTTTCTCTTATTTTTGTGTCATCTTGAAAAATAATCATGGAAGAAAATGGAAAAGACGAGACAGGGGAATAATTTTTTTATTTTTTTAGTGGAGCTGAACACTTATTGGGTATCTTAACCTACCAATGCTTTTGTAGATGTGGGTAGGTGTGGGTAAGTGTGGGTAGGTGCGGGTAGGTGTGGGTAAGTGTGGGTAGGTGTGGGTAGTGTGGGTAGGTGTAGGGAAGTGTGGGTAGGTGTAGGTAGGTGTGGGTAGGTGTAGGTAAGTGTGTGTAGATGTAGTAAGGTGTGGGTAGGTGTAGGTAGGTGTGGGTAGGTGTAGGTAGGTGTGGGTAGGTGTGGGTAGGTTTGGTAAGTGTGGGTAGGTGTAGGTAGGTGTGGGTAGGTGTAGGTAAGTGTGGGTAGGTGTAGGTAGGTGTGGGTAGATGTAGGTAGGTGTGGGTAGGTGTGGGTAGGTTAATGTGATGAAGACACCATTAACTTTCAGGAGATATGACGGAATAACACCCAAAAGAAGTGTTGTTTTTAACCCTTTCCTCCACCCTCCCCTTCCCCCTTCCCCTTTCCGTCACCCCCTTCCTCAACCATCTCCTCTCCGTCACCCCCCTTCCCATCCATCCCCTACCTCCACCCCCTCCCGTTCACCCCCCCCCCCCCCTCCTTTCGTCCCCTCTCTCTCACCCCTCTTCTTCTTACGTCACACCTCGGAGGGTCATATAACATGAAGCGCTTTGTTTACGATTTTTACTGACAACTATAACACAACACAACGTACAACACAGTACAACACAACCACAACACAACCACACAGGTTTTACATATTTAAGTCCAAGGTTTAGTTTCTGTGTTAAGATGAACAGATTCTTCGTTTTAGTCTCTGATTTGATATATGTTATGGTAGTGAAGATCAGGACTATATAAATGCATAATAGCCAAAAAAACAAAAAACATTAATACAACATTAATACAACATACATACAACATACAACACACCAGGTAGATGATGATGATAGAGTGTGTGGTGGTGTGGTGTTGTCATACCAAACCCGACCTTTATGTCCAGCAAGTCGATTTGGAAACCCAATTTCAAGAGGCACTGTTTATCACATTCAAGAGTAAATAGGAAGCCTTAATTGGATGTGTCAATCAAAATCTAAAATGAAACAAAGACACAATCATCAATAACAAGAAATTAATGAGACAGAAGTTATCTATAAGAACATATCACATAGGAGAGAGGCTGGAGTATTCATGTAGTGGTGTTAAAAGGATAATTTCTCATAAGTATCAGACAACACGAGAGGTGGTGTAGTGATGGTGGGTGTGGTGTAGTGATGGTGGGTGTAGTGTAGTGATGGTGGTAGGTGTGGTGTAGTGTAGTGATGGTGGGTGTGGTGTAGTGTAGTGATGGTGGGTGTGGTGTAGTGATGGTGGGTGTAGTGTAGTGATGGTGGGTGTAGTGTAGTGATGATGGTGGGTGCAGTGTAGTGATGGTGGGTGTAGTGTAGTGATGGTGGGTGTAGTGTGGTGTAGTGATGGTGGGTGTGGTGTAGTGTAGTGATGGTGGGTGTGGTGTAGTGTAGTGATGGTGGGTGTGGTGTAGTGTAGTGATGGTGGGTGTGGTGTAGTGTAGTGATGGTGGGTGTGGTGTAGTGTAGTGATGGTGGGTGTGGTGTGGTGTAGTGATGGTGGGTGTGGTGTGGTGTAGTGATGGTGGGTGTGGTGTAGTGTAGTGATGGTGGGTGTGGTGTAGTGTAGTGATGGTGGGTGTAGTGTAGTGATGGTGGTGGGCGTGGTGTAGTGTAGTGATGGTGGGTGTGGTGTAGTGTAGTGATGGTGGGTGTGGTGTAGTGTAGTGATGGTGGGTGTGGTGTAGTGTAGTGATGGTGGGTGTGGTGTAGTGTAGTGATGGTGGGTGTGGTGTAGTGTAGTGATGGTGGGTGTAGTGTAGTGATGGTGGGTGTAGTGTAGTGATGATGGTGGGTGCAGTGTAGTGATGGTGGGTGTAGTGTAGTGATGGTGGTGGGTGTGGTGGTAGATGTATGTAGTGTAGTGATGGTGGGTGTGGTGTAGTGTAGTGATGGTGGGTGTGGTGCAGTGATGGTGGGTGTAGTGTAGTGATGGTGGGTGTAATGTAGTGATGATGGTGGGTGTAGTGTAGTGATGGTGGGTGTAGTGTAGTGATGATGGTGGGTGTAGTGTAGTGATGATGGTGGGTGTAGTGATGATGGTGGGTGTAGTGTAGTGATGATGGTGGGTGTAGTGTGATGGTGGGTGTAGTGTAGTGATGGTGGGTGTAGTGTAGTGATGATGGTGGGTGTAGTGTGATGGTGGGTGTAGTGTGATGGTGGGTGTAGTGTAGTGATGATGGTGGGTGTAGTGTGATGGTGGGTGTAGTGTGATGGTGGGTGTAGTGTGATGGTGGGTGTAGTGTGATGGTGGGTGTAGTGTGATGGTGGGTGTAATGTGATGGTGGGTGTAGTGTGATGGTGGGTGTGGTGTGGTGATGGTGGGTGTAGTGTAGTGATGGTGGGGGTAGTGTAGTGTAGTGATGGTGGGGGTAGTGTAGTGATGGTGGGTGTAGTGTAGTGTAGTGATGGTGGGTGTAGTGATGATGGTGGGTGTAGTGTGATGGTGGGTGTAGTGTGATGGTGGGTGTAGTGTAGTGATGGTGGGTGTGGTGTAGTGATGGTGGTGGGTGTGGTGTAGTGTAGTGATGGTGGGTGTAGTGTAGTGATGATGGGTGTAGTGTAGTGATGGTGGGTGTAGTGTGGTGATGGTGGTGGGTGTGGTGTAGTGTAGTGATGGTGGTGGGTGTAGTGTGATGGTGAGTATCTGAGGTGTAAAGGCGGACGACCTGCCGTAAACAAGGTCCACCATGGTCAAGTACGATTGATTATCTCCTGAGAATTATCACTGTTGCTCCTCTTCTCTCCTCCTCCTCCATCCTCAGCCTCTTCCTCTTCCTTTCTTCCTTCTTTATTACCTTCTCCCCTCCCTCCTTCCTTCCTACCTATCTACATCCCCCATTATCACCCCATTTACCCTCTTCCCTTCTTCATCATTTCTCTTCCAAATTTTCCTACTTTCATCATTATTTAATTTTCCCCTCCTTCTCCCTTCATCATCCCTCTTCCTCTCCTCCTCTTCTGGGCGTATTTGGAAGAGGAGGAGGAGGAGGAGGAGGAGGAGGAGGAAGAGGCAGTGGTGAGGCAGGTTCAGGTATCGAGCACACCACCATGGCAACGGATCGATACCAAGTGATAGAAGCGGCCAGAGCACACACACACACACACACACACACGCACACGCACACACGCGCGCACACACACACGCACGCACATACACACACAGGTATACACGTACAAAGGTACACACTCACAAACAGGTATACTTATACACATACACGCACACATACATACACACGGTCACGCATGCACACATACACCGTGACAATACCTCCTCCTGTCACAAACATGGCCCTCTACCTCCTCCTGTCACAAACATAGCCCTCTACCTCCTCCTGTCACAAACATGGCCCTCTACCTCCTCCTGTCATAAACATGGCCCTCTACCTCCTCCTGTCATAAACATGGCCCTCTACCTCCTCCTGTCATAAACATGGCCCTCTACCTCCTCCTGTCATAAACATGGCCCTCTACCTCCTCCTGTCATAAATATCGACCGGTTCTTATATTTTTTTCATCCTCTCTCTCTCTCTCTCTCTCTCTCTCTCTCTCCACATCCACGTCAACTATCCATCCCCACCTCAACTATCCATCCCCACGTCAACTATCCACATCCACGTCAACTATCCATCCCCACGTCACCTATCCATCCCCACGTCAACTATCCACATCCACGTCAACTATCCATCCCCACGTAAACTATCCATCCCCACGTCAACTATCCATCCCCACGTCAACTATCCATCCCCACGTCAACTATCCATCCCCACGTCAACTATCCACATCCACGTCACCTATCCATCCCCACGTCAACTATCCACCTCAACCTGACGCAACATACAGATAAACTACCTCGAGATGAAAGCAGTAATGTATAAATTCACTAAAGGTACAGCATTGAGACCACACCTTTGACACCACACCTTTGACACCACACCTTTGAGACCACACCTTTGAGACCACACCTTTGAGACCACACTTTTGAATGCACAGGTGATTTTGTCTGACAGGCGGAAGAGTAGATGGAACAGGCGGAAGAGTAAGTGGAACAGGCGGAAGAGTAGATGGAACAGGCGGAAGAGTAGATGGAACAGGCGGAAGAGTAAGTGGGACAGGCGGAAGAGTAAGTGGAACAGGCGGAAGAGTAAGTGGAACAGGCGGAAGAGTAAGTGGGACAGGCGGAAGAGTAGGTGGAACAGGCGGAAGAGTAAGTGGGACAGGCGGAAGAGTAAGTGGAACAGGCGGAAGAGTAGATGGAACAGGCGGAAGAGTAAGTGGAACAGGCGGAAGAGTAGGTGGAACAGGCGGACGAGTAAGTAGAACAGGCGGTAGAGTAGGTGGAACAGGCGGTAGAGTAAGTGGAACAGGCGGAAGAGTAAGTGGAACAGATCTTGGCTACACTCTCTGAACACGAAGAAAGAGTTGAGTGAATGAGATACGACTTGCATACAATTTCTATGCAATAAATATACTGTATATATCTCTACCTGCAAAGCTATTACCATCATCTTATCTGTCTGTGTCTGTGTGTGTCTGTGTGTGTCTGTGTCTGTGTGTCTGTCTGTGTCATGATTTAAAAGGACGTCTCGATTAGGTCTGCTGGTGGATTTCTGTGTGTGTGATTACCTGTCTGTTTGTCTGTGTGTGTGTGTGTGTGTGTGTGTGTGTGTGTCTGTCTGTCTGTCTGTCTCCCTTTTTGTTTCTTCACATCCTTCTCCCTCCTCCCGCCTTCCTTCTCTCCTTCTTTGCCTACCTGCTTTCTTCCTTCTCTCCTTCTTGTCTACCTGACTGATTGTCTTGCTTGCTTGCTTCCTTCCTTCCTTCTTTCATTATTTATTTTTATTCTTTCCTTCTTTCCTTACTCCCTTCCTTCCTTCTCGGTTTACTCCCTTCCTTTCTTCCTTCCTTCCTTCCTTCTCTAGCGACCTACATACTAGATCCCTTAAGTTCTGAAAGGATGACTCAATTATACAATGACTTAATCCCTCCCTCCCTCCCTCCCTCCCTCCCTCCTTCCCTCCCACCCTTCATCCAACCCTCCCTTCCTTCTTTTCACTCTCCCCTCCTTCCCACTCCTTCATATCTTCATGGAGGATCCCTGCCCCCCCCCCCCCCAACCTCCTTTCCCTGCCAGATTCCAGTGAAGGATACCTCGATTATGCAAGAGGCTTTAATTTCCTTTCCTTTCGTCTTTCTTCTCTTCGATTTTTGGGTGTGTGGAGAGAGAGAGAGAGAGAGAGAGAGAGAGAGAGAGAGAGAGAGAGAGAGAGAGAGAGTACACACACATTATTTTTGGGGGTCACAGAGTATTTATTGTTTAGTTAAATATCCCGTATTTGTGTTATATTAGAATATTATCCACAGGTCATAGCTCACAATGGCGTGTTTACATTACCCACGCACTCAACAAACCTTAACCTAACCTAACGCTACGGATGCATAAGCTACGTATATAAAATAAGTTTAATTGTAACTTTCATTAAGAGAAATTAAGTGTATAAGTATTTAATTAATTTAGTGTTAACAACTAGTAATGTATTATGTGAAACTAATTAATTTTTAAGCGTTTGGATGTTTACCTCTGACTAATAACTGTAGGGATGTACTGTAATGTTACAAAAATACATACATACATGCATACATACATACATACATATATAAATTACATACATACATAGATACATACATGCGTTACATACATGCGTTACATACATGCGTTACATACATACATAAATTACAAACATTACAAACATACATTACATACATACATACATACATACACACTCACTGTCTGTCTGTGTCTATCTGTGTGTCTGTCTGTCTCGACCCCTTTCCACTCAATAAGAGAGATATTTCTTCATATGTGACCAGAAAATTAAAAAAAAATGCACGCCGGCTGGAGAAGATTAAATTTCATTCCTGGCGGAGACACTGTAGGCGAGACAGCTACCTCTCTCTCCTACAACACCTACCTGTAGATACGCACTGAAGAGATCTTGTATTTATTTGTAATTACTGATTTGTACAGAGATGTCTACAGAGATGGTAAAGATAATGGAGTCAGTGAAGGTAATGAAGCCAGTGAAAGTAATGAAGACGGTGAATATAATGAAGACAGCCAAAACAAAAAATGAATAAAAACAAAGTACAAAAACAATGAATAAAGAAGACAAAAACAACTAAAAGTAAAACAAAGAACGAAACAAAAAAGTTAAGTAAAACAAAGAATGAAACAAAAACACAAGTGAAGTAAAATAATGAAGAAGAAAAAAGGAAGTAAAACAATGAATGAAGCAAAAAAACACCAAAAAGAAGCAAAACATTGAACAACGGAGGAAAAAAACACGAGTAAAAGTTAAAAAATATAAAGAAACAACAATATATTCATTACTAAGAAGACAAGAGGCAGAGTCCATGATGTAAGAGGTACAGTGGCAGCCATCATGAATATCATAGTATTGCTTCTGACGTCTGAATATTGACTCCTTGCCCAGAATAGATCCTTACCTGGTGTGTGTGTGTGGGGGGGGGGGTCGTGTTGTGTGGGGGGGGGTCGTTTTGTGTGTGTGTGTGGGGGGTCGTGTTGTGTGTGTGTGCGGGGGGGTCGTGTTGTGTGTGTGTGTGGGGGCGGGGGTCGTGTTGTGTGTGTGTGTGGGGGGGTCGTGTTGTGTGTGTGTGGGGGGTGTGTTGTGTGTGTGGGGGGTCGTGTTGTGTGTGTGGGGGGGGTCGTGTTGTGTGTGTGTGGGGGGGTCGTGTTGTGTGTGTGTGGGGGGTGTGTTGTGTGTGTGGGGGGGTCGTGTTGTGTGTGTGTGGGGGGTCGTGTTGTGTGTGTGTGGGGGGGGTCGTGTTGTGTGTGTGTGTGGGGGGGGTCGTGTGTGTGTGTGTGTGGGGGGTCGTGTTGTGGGTGTGTGGGGGGTCGTGTTGTGGGTGTGTGGGGGGTCGTGTTGTGGTGTGTGGGGGTGTTGTGTGTGTGTGGGGTCGTGTTGTGTGTGTGTAGGGGGTCGTGTTGTGTGTGGGGGGGGTCGTGTTGTGTGTGGGGGGGTCGTGTTGTGTGTGTGGGGGGGTGTGTTGTGTGTGGGGGGGGTCGTGTTGTGTGTGTGGGGGGGTCGTGTTGTGTGTGTGGGTGGGGGTTGTGTGTTGTGTGTGGGGGTGTGTTGTGTGTGTGGGGGGGGGTGTGTGTGTGGGGGGGGGTCGTGTTGTGTGTGTGGGGGGGGTCGTGTGGTGTGTGGGGTGGGGGGCGTGTTGTGTGTGTGGTGGGGGGTGTGTGGGTGTGTGTGTGGGGTGTGTGTGTTTGTGTGGGGGGGTGTGTGTGTGTGTGGGGGGGGTGGTTGTGTGTGTGTGGGGGGGCCGTGTTGTGTGTGGGGGGGTGTGTTGGTGTGTGGGGGGGTGGTTGTGTCTGTGGGGGGGTGTGGTGTGTGTGGGTGGGTGTGTGTGTGTGTGTGGAGGGTGGAGGGGTCGTGTTGTGTGTGTGGGGGGCTCGTTTTGTGTGTGTGGAGGGTGGAGGGGTCGTGTTGTGTGTGGGGGGGGTGGAGGGGTCGTGTTGTGTGTGGGGGGGGTGGAGGGGTCGTGTTGTGTGTGTGGGGGGGGTGGAGGGGTCGTATTGTGTGTGTGGGGGGGTGGAGGGGTCGTGTTGTGTGTGGGGGGGGGTGTTGTGGGGTGGAGTGAGGTGGGGTGGGGTGTTCTGTGTGTGGGGGGAGTGGAGGGTGTCTCTGTGTGTGTGGGGGGGGGGGGGTCGTGTTGTGTGTATGTGTGTGTGTGTGTTAGATATTCCCTCTAAATGAAAATATGAAGATCAAGCTGCATGAGTCACTTAAGCTACAATATAAAACTGTATTCCAAAAAAGTAAAAGTAGTATATATATTTTTTTTCTCTCTACACTCAACAAGAACAGATCTATGGACGTCACAAAGAAAAACAAATTCTCGAAAGGTCCAGTCTTTTAGAGTTTCCTCCTAAATGAACACGAAAGAACGTCATTTAACTGGTTCACTTAACCTGCGCCACAAAGATGGTTTCTCAAGAATTCATAGACAAATTTTTTCCCCTTAAATGGAGTTTAGGGAGCGGATACAACAGGCTCACTTTAAGCTTCGACATATAGATGGATTCTGCAACTGAAGATGTGAGAACGACTAAGGACAACACCTCGAAGACCTTCCTATACTTCTCCAGGAGCGTTCAACCAGAGTCCGTGTTTAACTTCTATTTTGCTTCACAACAGACTGTAGCCAATGTTTCCCCCTGTCGTTTAGTTGAGGAGAACACGTCTCTCTCTCTCTCTCTCTCGTACCCAACCAACTCGGGAGGATTTTTATAGACACTTCTGCCCCGCGTTGCAGCCAGGCACATGAACGCTTGTTTACACTGTACGCCATGGAACGGGACTCGGGAGGAGAAATTCTTAACCAATTTATTTCAGTAAAGAGGAGAAACTCACTCACCATAAACTGTTTACTACCCTGGAGAGTATTACATGCGTCTCCTGTCTCCTCCTGTCTCCACCTGTCTCCTCCTGTCTCAGAACAATATGACTCGCGCTGTGTTAAGCAAGTAGGCAATGGTCCACATCACACTTGGAGTTAATACAGCCAGTTAATGTAAACGTTTCTTAATGATGTCCAGAGGCAACATTGATCAAAAAAATGTAGTACAAAGGTTCGGTTAAGGAGTGGTATCTAACAGACAACTTGAGTGACAGTAACTTACAGCCACCTCCCCCCCCCCCCCCCCGCCTCCCGTGTGACCTCTGACCCTTGGTCGATCTCATCCAAGCACCAACAGCTGCCAGGGATAACCTTAAGGGTCTAATTTGAGAACAACAGCTGACTCTGCATCGCTGTATAGGTCACTCGACTCGTCCACGCACTCAATAATTTTGACCTTTGACCTGAAAAGAGTTACCAACGATGATTACCTGTCGAGTGAGATAGATGTAAACAAATATGAATATATTCTTAACGAATACTTAAAAGCATACACAAATGGAGGTATTAAAATGACTTACTAATACATACATACATACATACACACATACTTACTTTACATACATACATACATACATACATTCATTCATTCATACATACTTTGCTTGCTTGCTTACATACATACATACATACTTTGCTTACATACATACATACATACATACACAATAAAACACAGCCAATCATAACTCACACACAAACTTATTATAGTGTTTTATGGAAGGCAATTACTGAGTGTATTCTTTTGTGCATTAATACACACCGATAAATATAAATGTTGTATATAAATGTTGTATATAAATGTATTTGTTCATTTGGTCTAGTGTTGTATTTTCATAACTAATTATTTTATATTTAATTGTAGCTAAATTAATTAAACCTGAAAATGTGTAATTATCTGATATTTGTTGATAGTGATTATATTTAATTACCTTAAAAAATATATAATATGCAACTAATTATTTGATCTTGTTAATGATAATCACAATTAATCTGTTTACACATAATCATCGAATTATTTTACACCAATATTTGTATCTAATAATGAGTTAATTTATAACTCCTAACTAATTATTATCTTATGCCTGATATCATATATAATTAATTATCTTATTCATGATGACCTGACCTGACGTAACCAGGAAACGCGTCTCTAGTAACCTCTCCTCAAGACACCCCTCCCCACACACCTCTCCCACCACCCACCACCCCCACCCCACACACCCCCCCGTATTTGTTTATCACGGAGGCCGATCACGAACCTATGATAATTGGGTTCCCACGAAATTGTCTCAAAGGTTCAATCAGTGAGGGACAACAGTAGCAAGTTTACCCACCGTCCACCATATGGCTCTCCCCAGCTCCCGTTGTGAGTGAAGCAAAAAATGATGTCTTGTTTTACGTACAATAACTATAATAACAATAACAACAAAAATAATAAAAATAATAACAATAATAACCGCATTAGCTAAAAATATCCCCCCCCCCCCCACACACACCTATATATGATAAACCCTAAACACACGTACAAAATTCCTCTAACCTCTCCACTACCATAATCAATAGCAAGGATTGTTGACCATCTTTAAAGTTTCAATAATAAGAAAATATTAACAATATTTTAGAGAGAAAGTAATTATCTCTTTGGCTTCAACACACGAAGTCAATTTACAAGTTAAGATACAGTTTGTCGGGAGTTAAGGCAGACTCTTAACAACTAGATACATGTTTCATTATTTTCTAACTCAATAATACATGTTTCATTATTTTCTAACTCAATAATACATGTTTCATTATTTTCTAACTCAATAATACATGTTTCATTATTTTCTAACTCAATAATACATGTTTTTGTCGTCGGTAATGTCTATAATTTCATCTCTCCTTTGTTGTTGTCTATAATTTTAGCTGGTTTGGTATTTTATATAATTCTAGTTTGAAATCTTACAGTCAGTGGTGATGATGTGAGGCTTATGCTCGTTTATGGCGTCGAAACATAGATATAATCTTATCTAAATAACAAGAAGAGACCACAAGACCAACAATACTCTAATAATAATAATAATATTAATAATAATAATAATCTAATAAAGTAAACACTGCCCAACACAAGCCAACATATGGAACACTATAGTAAAATAAGTACGACTGGATAAAATCACACCAAGTCTTACCTTAAATGACCCTTTGACCTTTCACTGACCTGACCTGACCTGACTTAACCTAACCTAACCTTGATAACTGACCAGCTGCAAACCTCTAGCTACCGAACCTATACTGTTAGCCATTGTAGGTCAGCATATAAGCCTTGTCTGTGACCTTTGACCCTTAAGTGACCTCACTTATTATTGAAAACTGATCAATTACTTATTTCCCAGTGGGTGAACTTGTCCTGTATGTTTGAAAGGCAATACCAAACTTTAAATTAAGGGAGCTATTACAGTATATTTAAGGCAACCATGACATAAGAACATAAGAATGGAGGAAACTGCAGCGGGCCTATTGGCCCATACTGGGCAGTCCCGTTTACACCCAACCCCTATTGCTCATATAAGCATCCAACCTATGTTTGAAGCTATTCAGCGTATTCGAGTTAATGATGATATTTGGTAACTTGTTCCATTCATCCACTACTCTTGTTTTCAAACCAGTGTTTACCTATTTCACGCCTAAATCTAAATTTGTCTAACTTAAAACCATTGTTACGAGTTCGCTCCTGGTTGGATAGTTTGAGTACCTTTGTACTGTCCCCTTTGTTCAGCCCTGACTTCCATTTATACACCTCTTTCAGGTCGCCCCTCACTCTACGTCTCTCAAGGGAGTGCAAATTAAGATGCTTTAACCTGTCTCTATACTCAAGGTTCCTAATGCCCGGTATTAGTCTCGTCATTCTCCTCTGAATTTTTTTCAAGGATTCTATATCCATTCTGTAATACGGTAACCAGAACTGAACTGCTTAATCCAGGTGTGGTCTCAAAAGAGCAAGATACAGTTTTAGGATGACCTCGCTAGTCTTGTAACTAACACTCCTTTGTATGAACCCAAGTACTTTATTAGCCTTGTTACGAGCAAAAGCACATTGTTTACTTGGCTTAAGGTTCCTACTTATCATTACTCCTAAATCTCTCTCGCAGTCGGATTTCTCTATGGCATCGTTGTTCATCTGGTATCTGGTTTCCCTGTTTACATCTCCTATACTGAGTACTTTACATTTGTCCACGTTGAATTTCATCTGCCATTTTTCAGACCATTCGAAAAATTTGTTTAGATCTTCCTGTAGTTTTGCGGAGTCCTCGTCAGATTTAATAACACGTCCTATTTTAGTGTCGCCAGCAAATTTACTTATGTTGCTGTCTATGCCGATATCTATATCGTTTATGTATATAATAAATAATAATGGTCCAAGTACTGATCCTTGGGGAACCCCACTAGTGACGTTGCTCCAATGGGACTTAGTGCCGTTAATGCTCACTCGCTGTTTCCTGTCCTGTAACCACGCCCTAATCCATTTAAGGATATTACCTTTGATGCCATGTGCTTCTACCTTTTTAATAAGTCTTTCGTGGGGGACTCTGTCGAAGGCTTTGCTAAAGTCGAGATATACCACATCATAATTGTGCCCCTCGTCCACCGATTCGAAAACTGATGAAAAGAACGTTAATAGATTAGTTCGATATGAACGTCCGCTTGTGAAGCCATGCTGGGAATCATTGATCAATTTGTGCTTCTCCAGGTGATTTCGAATAGAGTTTGAAATGATTGCTTCCAGTAATTTGCCTACTATTGATGTTAGACTGATTGGGCGGTAGTTAGAGGATAGTGATCTATTCCCCCTTCTTGAACATCGGTATTACATTCGCTACCCTCCAGGATTCTGGTAGTACACCTGTTTTTAAGGACATGTTGAACAACTTTGCTAAGGGCATAGTAAGCTCTTCCTTACATTCCTTCAATACTCTGGCAAATATCTCATCGGGACCAGGTGACTTATTAGGCTTTAGTTTGTTTATTTGATTACTAACACCGTTACTAGTCACTACTATCTCGCTAAATTTGTTTTCTTCACTATCTCTGAATAGAGTCGGTGCCTCGGGTATCATGTTTAAATTTTCGGTGGTAAAAACTGTTGAAAAATATTTATTCAAATTATTGCTCATTTCTCCGTCGTTGTCAGTGAGCTCGCCGGTATCTGACCGTATTGGTCCAATCTTTTCTCGTGTTTTAGTTTGATACATTTGGTAGAATCCTTTGGGGTTTGTCTTCGCCTCCCTTGCTATCCTTACCTTATTATTCCTCTTGGCTTTCCTTATCTCGGTTTTAACCCTACTCGCCAATACCTTATAGTAACCCTGGAGGTAAATTTCGCCACACTTTATCCTTCTACCTATAGCCTTCCTTTGGTCAATGATGTTCTTTAAATAATTTTTAATCCATTGAGGGTCATTGTTGTCTGATCTGAGTTTCTTGTATGGTATGTTCTGCCTTTGTGCGTTAAGTAACTCATTATTTAAATTGTCGTGGAACTCGGCAATCTCAGATCTCGTTACGCCTCCCCTTCACCTCTCCTACGCCTCCTCTTCCCTCCTCCTACGCCCCCTTCACCCTTCCTACACCCCCTTTCCCTCTCTTACGCCTCCCCTTCACCTCTCCTACGCCTCCCCTTCACTCCTCCTCCGGCCCCTTCACTCCTCCTACGCCCCCTTCACCCCTCCTACGCCCCCTTCACCCCTCCTACGCCCCCTTCACCCCTCCTACACCCCCTCACCCTTCCCCTCCCCTACGCCTCGTCTAATCTCCACAACACAAGTCTTGCCCAACACATTTTAGAGTTTTCATCGATATATTGTTCCACTTATTTCCTCCCTCAGCACCCGGGAAACTTGTCAATTTGCGACCGGCTTGTTAAACGACCCTTGTCGCTGCAGGCTGGGCGGCTGGCTGGGTTTGGAGGCAGTCACAGCCTTCATCATTACAAGGCAGGAGGGAGGACTGGCAGGGCGGTGTAGGTCAAAATGGCATGAAGGGTGGGTAAGGTGGCGACAGGGTAGGTAGGACAGGGAGACGGTAGGCAGGGTAGGCAGGGAAGGTAGGACAAGGAGACGGTAGGCAGGGATGGTAGGACAGGGAGATGGTGAGCAGGATATGTACGACAAAGAGACGGTAGGCAGGGTAGGTAGGACAGGGAGACGGTAGGCAGACAGACGGTAGGCAGGGTAGGTAGGACAAGGAGACGGCAGGCAGGGTGGGGTATACAGATTAAGGTGGACGGGGAGGGGAGACGACGGGGGGGGGGGGGGGGGGGCTGTCTTTCTCCTGATCCACGAGCCATAGGAGGTGGCCATAACGCGATCCATTCTGCTAAACTTTTACCCTCCGCGTCTCGCCCTCGGGAACCATAATCGAATTTGTGTCGCTGCTCTCGGCTGCCTTAGAGAGAGGAAGAAGTAGAGAGTATTGGAGGTAATTTTGTCCAGTTGAGACACAGCAAAAAATAATATATATGGGTTTATATTTCGACAGGTGGTGTTTGTGGTGGTTGGGGCAGGTCGTGGTGGTAGGTGGGTGGGTGGGGTGGTAGTGGTGTAGGTGGGTGGGGTGGTAGTGGTGTAGGTGGGTGGTAGTGGTGTAGGTGGGTGGGGTGGTAGTGGTGGGTGGGGTGGTAGTGGTGTACAGTAGGTGGGTGGGGTGGTAGTGGTGGTAGGGGTGGTAGTGGTGTACAGTAGGTGGGTGGGGTGGTAGTGGTGGTAGGGGTGGTAGTGGTGTAGGTGGGTGGGGTGGTAGTGGTGTAGGTGGGTGGGGTGGTAGTGGTGTAGGTGGGTGGGGTGGTAGTGGTGTAGGTGGGTGGGGTGGTAGTGGTGTAGGTGGGTGGGGTGGTAGTGGTGGTAGGGGTGGTAGTGGTGTAGGTGGGTGGGGTGGTAGTGGTGTAGGTGGGTGGGGTGGTAGTGGTGTAGGTGGGTGGGGTGGTAGTGGTGTAGGTGGGTGGGGTGGTAGTGGTGGTAGGTGGGTGGGGTGGTAGTGGTGGTAGGTGGGTGGGGTGGTAGTGGTGTAGGTGGGTGGGGTGGTAGTGGTGTAGGTGGGTGGGGTGGTAGTGGTGTAGGTGGGTGGGGTGGTGGTGGTGTAGGTGGGTGGGGTGGTGGTGGTGTAGGTGGGTGGGGTGGTAGTGGTGGTAGGGGTGGTAGTGGTGTAGGTGGGTGGGGTGGTAGTGGTGTAGGTGGGTGGGGTGGTAGTGGTGTAGGTGGGTGGGGTGGTAGTGGTGGTAGGTGGGTGGGGTGGTAGTGGTGTAGGTGGGTGGGGTTGGTAGTGGTGTAGGTGGGTGGGGTGGTAGTGGTGTAGGTGGGTGGGGTGGTGGTGGTGTAGGTGGGTGGGGTGGTGGTGGTGTAGGTGGGTGGGGTGGTAGTGGTGGTAGGGGTGGTAGTGGTGTAGGTGGGTGGGGTGGTAGTGGTGTAGGTGGGTGGGGTGGTAGTGGTGTAGGTGGGTGGGGTGGTGGTGGTGTAGGTGGGTGGGGTGGTGGTGGTGTAGGTGGGTGGGGTGGTAGTGGTGTAGGTGGGTGGGGTGGTAGTGGTGGTAGGTGGGTGGGGTGGTAGTGGTGGTAGGTGGGTGGGGTGGTAGTGGTGTAGGTGGGTGGGGTGGTAGTGGTGTAGGTGGGTGGGGTGGTAGTGGTGTAGGTGGGTGGGGTGGTGGTGGTGTAGGTGGGTGGGGTGGTGGTGGTGTAGGTGGGTGGGGTGGTAGTGGTGGTAGGGGTGGTAGTGGTGTAGGTGGGTGGGGTGGTAGTGGTGTAGGTGGGTGGGGTGGTAGTGGTGTAGGTGGGTGGGGTGGTAGTGGTGTAGGTGGGTGGGGTGGTAGTGGTGGTAGGTGGGTGGGGTGGTAGTGGTGGTAGGTGGGTGGGGTGGTAGTGGTGTAGGTGGGTGGGGTGGTAGTGGTGTAGGTGGGTGGGGTGGTAGTGGTGTAGGTGGGTGGGGTGGTGGTGGTGTAGGTGGGTGGGGTGGTGGTGGTGTAGGTGGGTGGGGTGGTAGTGGTGGTAGGTGGGTGGGGTGGTAGTGGTGAAGGGGGACGGTGATAGTGGTGGCTGAAAATGAGGGTAATAAGCTGGTGAGGGTGATGGGCTGGTGAGGGTGATGGGCTGGTCAGGGTGATGGGCTGGTCCGGGTGATGGGCTGGTCCGGGTGATGGGCTGGTGAGGGTGATGGGCTGGTCCGAGTAATGAGCTGGTGAGGGTGATGGGCTGGTGAGGGTGATGGGCTGGTGAGGGTGATGGGCTGGTCAGGGTGATGGGCTGGTCAGGGTGATGGGCTGTAGAGGCTATTTATTTCAACAACTTTTCTCATTCGGTCTCAGTACGGTGTTAATTAATATTTTATCCTTAATTCGTGTATAAGGACACACACACACACACACACACACACACACACACGTTTCACCAGATGTATTATTTTCTGCCATACTGTTGTCATACATTATGCCTTTCAACACGATCTACCGGAGACAGACAGACATTTATGAGCTTTGAAAGTTTGTGTTTTGCATATATATTAATTTGGCGATACGGATTTTGGGGGAAGGGGGAGGAGGATGGGGGAGGAGGAGGGGGGAAGGTGAGAGAGGGGAGGAGGGGGTAGGGGGAGAGGGGGAGGGGGAAGGTGAGAGAGGAGAGGTGAGATAGAAGGATAGGGGAGGGGGAGGTGAGATGGGGGAGGGGTGAGAAGGGGGGAGGGATGAGAGGGGGAAGGAGGAGGGAGGGAGAGGGGGGGGGTAACGTTCGTAACTTTTCATCGCATATGGAAAATATTTTTTTATGAATTTACAAAAAAACATTTGTAAAAACGTTTAATATTTGTGGTATTTTGACCATTTTTCATGTATATTTTTGTATAGCCTTACTGTATATCCTGGACGTATAATAATAATTTGAATTCTTTACTTTGTACCTGGAATATACTTTTGTGGTACAGCAGCGGCTTCTGTTGTAACGTTTGTAACATTGAATCGTGATAACTAAACTGTTTTCTTTCGATTTTTGAAATAACAGTTTGTTTTCATTGTGTTGTTAACTACAGTGAAACCTCCATATAACGAACTTCTCTCTATATAGTTCGTTAGATGGAAGTTTCACATCTAACGGACCCTCGATATAACGGAATTTCACCTCCATGTCCGTTAAATAGAGGTTTCATTGGAAATGTTTCTTTCAAGCTCATAAAAAAGCAAAAGTAGTGTAGAAGTTAAAAATAATGACCGACTTTTACTTAAGAAACCGCAAGTAGGTAATGGCGCCGCATACTTCAGAAAATAAAACACACACACACACACACACACACACACACACACACACATACAAAAGGCAAGATATTAGTGATTGTACCAGCGCTAAGTGGCTCGTTCCTGCTGAAGTAAGACAAAGTTAAAGGACATTTTCTTTGTTCCAAGTCGCCAAATGGAGCGAAGACAACGACCTACTTAAAAGCGTCTTAAGTAAATTAAAACAAGGGTAGGGTATCCTAGGGTAGGGTAGGGTATCCTAGGGTAGGGTAGGGTAGGGTAGGGTAGCATGTTTAATCATCAGGGGGGACACACACACACACACACATCTCTATCATGACTTTCAATAAAGGTCATAGATACACAATAAATACGTTACACTGACATTTCCCTTTGTAAATAAGCAATGAAAAATACATTTATGCTTCAATATTTTATATTTTTCCCAAGTATATAATTTCCTCGTTATCTTTCATGTCCTATATAATAATTTCTCTTATATTTATCGTAATTTTTTTGTCATCTTTCATTTTATATTTATTAATTTCCTTGTCGTCATTCATTTCATATTAAATAGTTTGGGTCGGGTTGGGTTAGGTCAGGTCAAGTCAGGACGGGTCAAGTTAGTTCAGGTCAGGTCGAGTTAAGTTAGATCAGGTCAAGTTAGATCAGGTTAGGTTAGATCAGAACAGGCCAGGTCAAATCAGGTCAACTGAACTCAGATCAAGTCAAGTTAGATCAGATCAGGTCAGGTCAAATTAGGTCAGGTGAACTCAGATCAGGTCAGGTCAAATTCCTAATTGAGGTTAAAGAAGAATTGGACAGCCAGAAACCTCAAGTCTGCTGGGTGGAAAGTTGAAGTTAAGACACAAAGCTGGAATTAGGAATAATCTCTCTTCTGATTGGTTAAGATCTCATTCTGATCAAGATAGAATCGACTGTGATTGGACAACCTAACCCTTTACTGCTTGAGGATGATAAATTGTATTTACTTGCCATAATTGCATTTGTATCCGTACCTATGTCTGTAATGGCTTTGGTGAATACTTTATCATTTTAGAATCTGTTTACGTGTACTTCTCACCTTTAACCTTATTCCTGTACAGTAATTATATATACAATAAGAAAATAATGTTAGTGACGTCATAAATATTTGCTTTCGACAGGTGATTCACTAATTCTTGACACACACACACACCAAGCGCGCACACACACACACACAAACGCGCGCACACACACACACAAAAACGCGCGCACACACACACACACACACACAAGCGCGCACACACACACACACACAGAGCACACACACATAATGAGACCTTTCCCAGAAACCCTATTCACCCTTTACTCACCTCAAAAAAATTAAGTTCGTGAATAAAATCCCTTCTACCTGTAAAATTGGATCTTGGACGCAAATAGCTCGACGATTATCCGCGAAATTGGCTCAAATTCACCCAATTACCTCCCCTACAACCCATGAAATTGGATGGAAGTAGAGAGAGCGAGAGAGAGACCTTCCCTGAACCTCGGAATTAGATGAAGAGTTTACGAGCTGCCTGAAACAAAATAATAAGGATGTGACTCTTTTTCTGTAACGAGGAGGAGGAGGAGGAGGAGAAGGAAGATTGGGAAGAGGACGCGAGTAGAGGAAGATTATTCACTGAGTTTAGTGCTAATATAGGCCTCTTTTGTCCCTTTCTATTAAGGTCATAATACCGTTAATTTTAAGTAGATATTAAAAAAAAAATTATATTTGACTTATTATACAAAGTAACTAGAGTGAAATGTCTCAACAGATTCCTAGACACAAGACAGAACGCATGAATGTTCGTCCGTATAAAGTAGCAGTAATAAGGACATAGACTGGAGGAAACTGCAGAGGGCCTATTGGCCCAAACTGGGCAGTCCCATTTACACCCAGCCCCTATTGCTCATATGTCCATCCAACCTATGTTTGAAGCTATCCAGTGTATTCGAGTTAATGATGATAGTTGGTAACTTGTTCCACTCATCCACTACTCTATTTCCAAACCAGTGTTTACCTATTTCGCGCCTAAATCTAAATTTGTCTAATTTAAAACCATTGTTACGAGTTCGCTCCTGGTTGGATAGTTTGAGTACCTTTTTTCTTACCGACGTTTATTTAATTAAGGCGTCTGAGACCTGTTTATTGGTGTTATTCTTTGGGGAACATATTGCATCCGATCGCATTTAGAGAAAAGCAAATTAATCTACGACTCTCAACATGGGTTTACAAAGGGAAAATCTTGTCTAACAAATATGCTGACGTTTTTTAGGAAAGTCTTCGAGGTAGTAGATAATGACGAAAATTACGATGTTATTTACTTAGACTTTAGCAAAGCATTTGACAGAGTACCGCATCAGAGGCTTCTGAGAAAAGTTAAGGCACATGGTATCGAGGAGAAAGTTTTAAATTGGATAAAATCATGGCTCACCGATAGAACGCAGAGGGTCAGCGTAGATGGCGTTAAATCTGAGTGGGGCTGTGTAACCAGTGGGGTTCCCCAGGGGTCAGTACTGGGCCCACTCTTGTTCATAATCTACATAAAAGATCTAGAAAATGGAATCAGCAGTGACATAAGCAAGTTTGCGGATGACACCAAAATAGGGCGGCAGATAAATTCAGGGCAGGATGCAAATGCACTACAGGAGGAATTAAATAATCTGCAGGGGTGGTCTGAAAAATGGCAAATGAAATTCAACACCAGCAAGTGCAACGTACTTAATATTGGAAGAACAAATACTGTAAATGTATACAGCCTTAACAACACCAACCTAGAGAAGTCGACTTGTGAAAGAGACCTAGGGGTACTTGTAAGTCCGGACCTACGGCCTAGAAAACAATGCGTTAATGTTCGAAATAAGGCAAACAGAGTATTGGGTTTTATATCTAGAAGTGTAAGTAATAAGATTGCAGAGGTCTTATTGCAACTATATCTTGCGCTAGTCAGGCCACACCTCGATTATGCGGTTCAGTTCTGGTGCCCTTATTATAGAATGGATATTAATTCACTGGAGTCGGTGCAGCGAAGAATGACGAAAATGATTCCGGGACTTAGAAACCTTCCATATCAAGATAGGTTAAAGAAACTAAACTTGCATTCCCTAGAAAGACGAAGGGTGCGGGGAGATATGATAGAAGTATTCATGTGGATGAAAGGAATCAATAAAGGGGATATAGATAAAGTTCTTATAATATCCGAGCAGGATAGGACTCGTAGCAACGGATTTAAGTTGGCTAAGTTTAGGTTTAGGAGGGAGATAGGAAGGAACTGGTTCACAAATAGGGTGGTGGACGAGTGGAACAAGCTTGGCAACTTTGTAGTAAGTGCTGGAAAGCTGAAAAGTTTCAAAAGGAGGCTAGATAAATTAATGGATGATAGAAAGTGGTAGTAACTCTCGACAGGAGCTGCCATGCACAGGCCAACCGGCCTATTGCAGACTCCTTACTTCCTGATGTTCTTCTTATGTTCTTATAGATAGAAAGATGACGCCTACAATAATTTGCAGACCCTTGGCGCGCACGCGCGCGCACACACACACACACACACACACACACATACACACACACACACACACCAAAATCAGATAAAAAAATAATTAAAAGTCAATCCATCAGCTTCATAATCAAGTCAAATCATCAACGGACACAAACCAACATCGGGTCACTGCTCCGTAATAGCTCCCTACCTTCTATCTCTGCTAACAAGCTCAACTGAGACGGACGGACAGACAGAGACCGACAGACGCGGATCAATATGCCTCAACCCCCCCTCCTGTACACAGAGTGAGGGCATAAAAATAAACAGGTACGGAAGACGTTAATGAGTCATTATAAAGGAGCAGGGAATCCATTAACGTCAGCATGGAGGAGAAATGAGGGAGAAGGGTGGCGGGGAGGAGTGGAAGGGGGGGGAGGAGTGGAAGGGGGGGGGAGGAGTGGAAGGGGGGGGAAGAGTGGAAGGGGGGGAGTGGAAGGGTGGGGAGGAGTGGAAGGGTGGGGAGGAGTGGAAGGGGGGGAGGAGTGGAAGGGGGGGAGGAGTGGAAGGGGGGGGAGTGGAAGGGGGGGAGGAGTGGAAGGGGGGGAGGAGTGGAAGGGGGATAGAAGAAGGTGGGGGGGGGGAGAGGGTTAATGGAGACTGACCATTGATCATTTGGAGGGAGGGGAGGAGTTAGGGAGGGAGGAGTAAGGGAGGGAGGAGTAAGGGAGGGAGGAGTGAGTCGGGAGGGAGGGCGGGAGGCATCAGGAGTGTGGGAGGGCTGGGAGGATGGTGGGGGCTGGGAGGATGGTGGGGGAGGGAGGCCTGGGAGGAGTGTGTGGGGGGGGAAAGGGGGGGAAGGTTAATGCAGACTAACCATTGATCACATCCTGGGCTCCATTATCCTTACAGGTACACACGTTAATTAATCTTCCTCCAACTGGACACCTGAAAACGCTTACAAACACTCGCCTTACAATACAATGTTTATATATCTAACACAACTTTAACATTCCTCTGGAGAATTAACCAATGTTATATTTTTTGTCTTGTGTCTAGTTAATGATAAACAAATTAGTTAAGAATCTTCTACCTAAAATGATTATTATCCTTTGATTCTATTACGATACGAGTGAGAAACAAATAGGTAAGAATCATTAAGAATCTTGTATCTTAGTTCCTGGGTGATTCTTACGGTTAATTCTTTGATTCTATTACGATAACAGTCGGAACAGCTTCGAGTTTCAAGTTATTTATATATTTTTTTTTACTACTTTACGTGAATCAGTTAAGCGTAATTATCTCACAGGTGTAGAGACGCCCAAAACACTGTCAACATTGAGCTAAATATATTCTTGATTCATCACTTATCACATCGTTTATCATATCATTAGTCAATTATCCTCCATACCTTTGTTTCGTCTATAGATTCTTTCATTTTTCTTGGCTGTCCATTTTTTATCGATTCTCTTCCATGCATTGTTTATTGGTCTGTGTTCTTACTCCTTCGACTTCTAGTTTCATCTCTTCTCACTTTTATCTTTATTTTATTATTCTCTTACAGCTTCTCCTCTGTTCGTTCTGTCTTTCACCAACATCATTCCCTACCTCTCTTATTCTCCCCCCCCCCTCTTCTTCTCCTCCTCCTCCTCTTCATTTTCCTCTTCTGCCTCAACCTCCTCATTATCTTACTACTCCTCCTTCTCTTTCTCGTCTCCTTCTCTTTCTTCTCTTCCTTTTCCTCCTTCCTCCTCCTCCTCCTCTTCCTTCCTTCCTCATCCTCCTCCGTAATATGTCTTCATTCCTCGCCCCCTTATTGTCCTCCCCGTGGCGTCAACATCAATCTTCGTTTATCCGCTGGCGATACACTTACTCCTTGACCAGTTACAAGGTGCTACTCCAGAGGCTTAGTGCTACATCAAGGTGCTACTCCAGATGTTTAGTGCTACATCAAGGTGCTACTCCAGAGGCTTAGTGCTACATCAAGGTGCTATTCCAGAGGTTAGTGCTACATCAAGGTGCTACTCCAGAGGTTAGTGCTACATCAAGGTGCTACTCCATAGGTTAGTGCTACATCAAGGTGCTACTCCAGAGGTTTAGTGCTACATCAAGATGCTACTCCAAAGCTTTAGTGCTACATCAAGGTGCTCCTCCAGATGTTTAGCGCTACATCAAGGTGCTACTCCAGAGATTGGGTGGAGGGTGTGAGAGTCTGTGTGGGAGTGGGTGGAGGATAGGGAGGACAGGTGGAGGATACGGAGGACAGGTGGAGGATAGGGATGGGAGCAGGTTGAGGGTGAGGAGGACAGGTGGAGGATAGTGAGGACAGGTGGAGGATAGTGAGGACAGGTGGAGGATAGTGAGGACTGATGGATAGATGGATGGGGAGGACAGGTTGAGGTTGAGGAGAGTAGACTATGGTCCCTGTGTGTGTGTGTGTGTGTGTGTGTGTTCCGGAATAAGTTAGATGAGATGCAACTTTTACCAAGGGAGTAAATTAGGTCTACAATAGGTTAAGTCGGAAGTAAATTAGCCATAGTGTCTTAGTTGACCGTGTGGCACTTTGTTCCTGTCACCACCACCTCTCTCTCTCTCTCTCTCTCTCTCTCTCTCTCTCTCTCTCCTCACAAATCAACAAATTTTAAGGGAACAAATTTCAATAGTTACATACGTCACAAAGTCAAAAACCCACAAAGATTAAATAAACAAATAAAGAACAATAACAACAGGTAGCTAAACACACACAACGCTTCACATGAAATTATCCGACAAGAGAGTGATATCAGAGTAAGGTACAGCCCCCCCCCCCCTTCACTTGTGCATTTACAGGGGCTCGTCATATAAACATTCCACAAATCATTATCATTGAGATATTTGTTTTAATATTGTTTTACTTTGATTCCATAGTATGTTTACTATTGTGAGTTTCTTTCTGTGGAATGTAAACAAACACAACGCTGCCACACTCCACAAAACCTGACGAGCCCCTGTAAACGCACAAGTGAAAGGAACTGTATAAGACTTGGAGTGGTTTATGAGGCACAGCAGACTGGATTTAGCACCCGGTCGACCACAGCAAGAGACGGTGGTGACGAACTGACGTGTGGGAGGGTTTGGGGGGGGTGGGGGGGGGGGCAGTGTGGTGCCATCCTGGTGGTGGTGGTTGAGGCGACGGACCATCAAGTACTTTACAGGCTGGAGAGCGTCCAAGTTAATTTCACTCCCTCGCATTTCAACAGTTTCTTCACAGCATTTCCCGAGTTTTGCCCCAGTGTCTCCCCAACAATTCCCCAGTTTCTCCTGAGCATTTCCCCAGTTTCTCCCCAACAATTCCCCAGTTTCTCCTTAGCATTTCCCCAGTTTCTCCCCCGCATCTCCCCGGCTCATAGCCTCTCCTCTCACCACACTACACACACGATACATACCCTAGGCTCCCACACAAGTACTGCCGGGGAAATATTACTCGCGAGTATTGGTAAGTATTTAGTGTCTTCCTGATATTAAACGAGTGTGTGACATCCACCATAACATATGAAATACCGACGAGTGATGCGTTGTGGTGAAGAAGTTGTCTGGCCCTGTGGTATGGTGCAGTGGTGGTGACGGAAGAGTGTGATGTGGTGTTGTGTTGGAAGAGTGTGGTGTGGTGCTGTGGTGGTGACGGAGGGGGAGTCTGGTATGGTGCAGTGGCGGTGACGGAAGTGTGATGTGGTGTTGTGTTGGAAGAGTGTGGTGTGGTGCTGTGGTGGTGACGGAGGGGGAGTCTGGTATGGTGCAGTGGTGGTGACGGAAGAGTCTAGTGTGGCGCTGTGGTGATGGTGGAGGAGAGTGGAGTGCCATTATGGTGGTGGAGGAGTGTGATATGGCACTGTAGCGAAGGAGAATGGAGTGGCACTGTGGTGGACGGGAAGAGCGCCACCGTGAAGACTGGGCCAGTCATTGTAGGCAGCGGCACGAACCATCAGTCTCACAAAACCGCGTCAAACAGCGGCTACTTAGCATAATATTACACCCGAGGGAGCAAACTCTCTCTCTCTCTCTCTCTCTCTCTCTCTCTGACACTGCCTCGCTCCACCACACAAGGAGTGTTTACTGTCTTCTCTCTTACTCCCTTCCCATCTACTTCTTTGCGCGCGTGTGTGTGTGTGTGTGTGTGTGTGTGTGAGTGTTACCTCTTGAAACATCTATAAAAAAAATTACCAGGAAACATCAACACGTCAATGGATATAAAGATTATTTTTAGGATCAGACACGGACATTACCCGAGAGAGAGAGAGAGAGAGAGAGAGAGAGAGAGAGAGAGAGAGAGAGAGAGAGAGAGAGAGAGAGAGAGAGAGACTGTCTGTGTTCAGTGGTCGGCTACTGACGAAGGTCTAGCGGGGTGATGAAGGCATAATGGGGTGGTAAGTCTGCAGTTGACGGTCTGGCTTTGTTTCCTCTTAGGTAGTGAGTGTGTGGATGTGGTGGGGAGAAGGGGGAGAGTAATGGGAAGAGGAGGTAATGGGGGGAAGAGAAGGTAATGGGGGGAAGAGGAGGTAATGGGGGGAAAGAGGAGGTCGTGGGGGGGAAGGGGAGGTCGTGGGGGGGAAGGGGAGGTCGTGGGGGGAAGAGGAGGTCGTGGGGGAGGTCGTGAGGTAGAGTAACATGGGAGAGAGAGAGAGAGAGAGAGAGAGAGAGAGAGAGAGAGAGAGAGAGAGAGAGAGAGAGAGAGGCCATAAATTTGTCCATTAGCGAAGAGAAAATATGTATAATGATGAATGGTGATAAGGGAATATTAAATAACTAAACAGGGATAAGATAAAGAATAATGAAAATGTGTTATGATAAATAAGATAAAAATAACCACGACCCCCTGACGGAGACACGATGATCCTCCCCATACTGGCCAGATATTTTGTAAATAACATTGATTATGTGTTAAAGGAATATCCTTCCTTCCTTCCTTAGGCTTTAGTAAGCCCCTTTATAATATTTATACTGTATATACTTGTCACACTTGCCAGATGCTTCTGGTGTCATTGTACAGGGGTACCTAGTGACAGCACTAGGATCCCGCTTCCTCTATCAAGGAATAAACAATTGAAATTGAAATTGAATTGATAAAAATAATGAATAATGACTAAAGATAACGAAATAGTAAATTATTAAAAATAAAGAAATAATTGTTACATGATAAACTCTAGGTTAGGTGAGGTTAGGTTAGGTTCAAACAACTCTTAAATATGAATAAAAAAAATCCCTCTTCAACCCTTACCTACAGCTGTCGTCACTCCATACTTGTTAATTACTCACCTGTAAAGAGACGAAACACAATAAGCAAAGCCTTCAATAACTGCAAATGACAAAAAATAATAATAATAAAAAAATACAATTCATAATATTCTAAAATTTTCCCCATGTATATATATATATATATATATATATATATATATATATATATATATATATATATATATATATATATATAAGCATAGTGAATGAAGTCAGCCATCACGGTGTACCTATATTGGGTGGCTGATTAAACACACACACACACACACACACAACAAGTTCTCGCCAGAAGTTACAATTTCATTTAGGAAAGGAACGGAACCAGTGTTAAACAGAGGTGAACAGTGCTTAAGTCAGTGAGAACAACTCAACAGTAACAGTCGTACCCAAGTTAACCTTCACGCAGTGAGGTCCCAGGTACCCAGTGCTAACGGCCCGTGAGACCCAACAACAATCAGCGATGTGTTAATCCGTCTACGATAGTAAGGCCTAAGACCACACCTCACTCATATAACACCATCTGTGAGGGAATTACTACACCACATGCCCCTCATAACACCATATGTGAGGGAATTACTACACCACGTCAAGTCCCTCATCACACCATCTGTGAGGGAATTACCACACCACGTGAGGTCCCTCATAACACCATCTGTGAGGGAATTACTACACCACGTGAGGCCCCTCATAACACCATCTGTGAGGTAATTACTACACCACGTGAGGTCCCTCATAACACCATCTGTGAGGGAATTACTACACCACGCCAGGTCCCTCATAACACCATCTGAGGGAGCTACTACACCACGTGAATTCCTCCTAACACCATCTGGGAGGGAGTTACTACACTACGAGTTTGCTGTTCAACACCTACATTAATCTGTATGTTCACTGTATGTTCCTTTACCTTTCTCTAATGAAGGCTTTTGTTAAACCACCAATGTATGTAATAAGTCATTTATGTCCAATGTATATTTTCAGCCTTCGGGCTGCAGAATTTTTTCAATAAAACGTTAATTATTATTATTATTATTATTATTACACACACACACACACACACACACACTAAACTTACTATGATAAAACCAAATTAAACCAAACTAAACCTAACGTATTGAAATCAAACCTACCTA